>SZWC01003105.1:164035-179523 GCA_023375785.1 Penium margaritaceum | reverse complement strand
GCGCACACACACACACACACACACACACACACACACAAAAATGAAAGATACACAATTGGGAGGTTTTGGGAGTTAAGTGTGTGATAAAGAGTAAACCTGGATGAAACTAGCATCATTATTGATACAAAGTACAAATTGTTTCAACCGGTACCGCTGAAATTAGTTTCCATCAATTTGTTAGGAGGCAGTAAAGAAAAATGGAAGACGGAGGAAGGGATGGTTAATGCCAGGGAGTGTATGAGAATTTGTTCATCTCCATGGCACCTGATACTAATCTTGATGTAATCTAGTGTGCTTTCATCATGTATGGAGAGAAAAATGAGAGAACTTCAAAGACACAGTGTGTATCAGAGGATGGTATGAGGAAGTGTACATGTGCATGGAATGGTGCCATTTATTCACAAGTGTATGGTAAAGTTTTGAGTAGTGTAGAAGTTTTAGTTCGATTGGGTGGAAGGGAGTGGAATGTGAGGGGGGGGAGGGGTACAGGGGGCTGGAAAGAGGGAAATTGTATGACTCAATGTATGAAAAACTGCACACCTACATTGTAGCACGCTGCCGGCGCCACGTGGATCAAGCGGAGGTCCCTGGCCTGTGGGCGGTTGGACGGGATGGCTTCAGGGCCGGAGACCCTCAAGCACCACGGTTTTGGCCCAGTCGGCCAAGGATTACGTCCAATCTGCTACATAGATGGTAGTGGTACACCTTTTCATGTGTACTAGTGTAGGTGGTAATGTTCATTGTTGCAAGAAGTTTAGTTTGATTCAGTTGAGGAGGTGAGAGGAGGATCACATTAGAATTTTTACATTTGAGGATAGTGGTTCCATTCTTTCGTACACAAGTTCATGGTCCAATAAAACATGATTTATGGAGTTTGGTTAGATTGGAGGGGATTGGGGAGTGAAGGGGGTGGAACAACAAGGAAAATTTCTATCTGTATTTCACTTGTTTCACACTCAATGCAATCCATTTTGTGGTGCATTTCTCATTTACAGGAAGGTAGCAAGAGGGGGCAGGGGTACAAAAGAGGGAGATCATACACGAGGGGATTGCATCTTCATCTAGATGGCAGTAGTATGCACTAAATCTACACTATTCTATGGTCTACTGTCCAGGATTGCAAGAAGTTTGGTTGTATGAGGTACAAAAAATAGAAGGACACAAAACCCGTGGGAGGGAATAGGAAATAGGAACATTGCATGAGGGAAAATGTATGATGAATCATATACCCGTATGTATATGGTGCCAACCTCATTGTAAACCAATACCTGCTGCATTGTTCATTTGTGTGATAAAATTTGTTTCATTTATAAGGTGTGAGAGTGAGAGGGGTTACAAAACATGGATGCAAGAAATGTTTACAGTTGGATGGTAGTACTTCGATTTCTGATGTCCAAGAATGGATGTTAAAGCATAGATTGGTGTAGGAATTGTGATTCTAGTGAGGGGAGAGAGTGACAGATGAAGGGGATTGGAGCATCTAGATGGCACCGGTGCCATATTTGCTTTTCCCAAGAGTCCTTTTGACTAAGCAATGTTCTCTTTTTTATATTTTTTTCTTTTTCAGATGAGTTGTTCACAAAGGGAGTGTCAGAAGAAGAAAAAAAGAGGGAGACTAAGTGTGGATATCTTTGAGCACTTAAGTTTGCATCTAGGTCAGAGTGGATGTATTCTTGTTATACACTAGTGCATACACTGGTTCAAAAAAATTAAGAAGATTGGTTGTATTGCATGATTTCTTTTAATGTAGTGCATTCATGCAAAGTCTCATAAGAAAGTTTTCATCAACATCCCAATCCCCTTACTCAGGTTGTTCCTCCTTTTTCCTTCCGACCCTAGCAAAGGAGGAGGTGTATTCAGAAATTTTGTGATTGGGTTTCCATGAAACTATGTTTGCAAGTGTTATTCTTCATGAATCTTATGAGTGGCAATACATTTTGTTCACTTGCCTGATGACTGTTATTCAAGACCATCCCTGTCCTCAAATGAGACATGGCATGAGGGGCATGTTAAAGACAATGTAAAAACAAAACAAAAAACATCACATATGGCGACATTCATTTGAATGTTTTAGAACTGTAATGAAGGTCATAAGAATAAAAAAGCATAAGTGATTTTTCCGGGAAAAAAAAAAGTAACTTGTTGAATGAACAACTCTGGCACCTTGGCATAGCACATGCTGCTGCTTTGTACTTTCCATTCCAATTATTCTATATTCTCCTTGTAATATTGAGTGAAAGAGGAGAACACTTGAGGGGGTTTGGAAAAAAAAGCAACACAACATGGAGGAAAACATGTGTTCACATCAATAGGAAACACAATCTTGATGGCAGGCCAGCAAGTACACGAAAGGTTTTTCTCACAGGACAGGTACACTACTTAGGTGATGCAAAACAGACCTCCACTCTTTAAGTGATATGTTTCATCATACAATAACCTTATAAAGAGTGAAGTTCTCCCAAGAAAAGGAGCTTCATGATTTTGATTGCCCTCTATTTCTCCCTCTCCACTATGAGGGGATATTTTATGATGCAAGTTCATGTGGGGTTGTTCAAAGAAATGTATTAACATTGCAAGAATGCACGAGGGCCCTGTTACATGGTTGGAGGAGTTCATGGCTCACTACTTCTCATTAGCACAACTTCATGTGTCAAATAAAATAGAAACTTGAGAACCTATATGAAGGAAGTATAATCTTCATGGGGTGCAATGCAATGTACTCATTGTTTGGGAAACCAGAATCTTAGGGATGTGTCACATGTGCATGTTGTGCCCATTCTCGAATTTGAGGGAGCCCTTGTTGTGTCATGTTCTTCACCTGCGAGTCATAAAAAGCTTTTGTGCTCTCTCTTTTCACACCCGCCCACTCTTATGAGTGTTTCATCCTCCAAAAATGGAGGTTATGAAATCAACCTCATAATTGTTTTTTTACCCGGCTGCTCCGCTTCCATCAAGGTCCCTCATGGACCTTGACCCATCCATTTTGTTTCTTGGTTCTCTCCTTTCTTTCCTTGCAATTTTTTTCCTCAACTTGCATGAATACCACTTGTATCTCATTCACCTTCATCACCTCCTTGGCATAACCCGCCTGTATGTGCCATTCTTGTGCTTGCCAGCATGCGTGTGGCTCACCTCATTTGCCCCTGCATTTTCACCATTTCCTAAATGACCTCTACCCATGTCAGCCATACATGTATCATCTACAACTTCTCCCTGAAATATGTGATGCCTCTTCTATATATAGATCCTTGATTCTCCACTTGTGAAATCTACCCTCAATTTTAGCATGTGTGAAGCCCCGTGATGAACTCCTGAGCTCCTAAACCCTAAGCTCCCACCAGTATCAGAATTTCCGAGGAATATCACCCCTTTGTGTTCCTCACATAACAGAACCCATGTGCACCCTTGCACCAAGGTTCCTGTATTTAGTTTTCAGGCCTCAATAAAGATGAACACAACCTCTCCAACAAGTTTTTTTTTCCATCCTAATGCACGATTTCAATCATGTGTGAAATTTTTCAGAACGATGTGTGGAGGCCAATCCCTTTCCCTTTGACTATGCTCTAGTTAGGAATGGCACACCATCCCATCTTACTGAAACCAGCACAAAGGGAAAACACTTCTGGGTCCAAATGTAGCACAATATGATGTTGTTTTTTTTAGATATCAGGCCACTCATTGATTGTGAATCTAAACTTTGGGTGAGGTCATCATGGGCTCCATCTTAGAAAATGAAGCAAGACGGCTCTTTTGAGTGAAACTATGCTCACTTCTCTCAATTTCTTGAGTTGGACTACATCAATAGGTTTGCACCTGCCGTCCGATGTACAGTAGCACACATCTTGCACGTACTTTAATTTCCCCCTGTGTTCCTACCCATTAGGAGAGGGAGAGGAATGATCTTATCTTGGTGGAAGAGGAGATTGAAATGCTTCAGCCGTTTGGCTCTGGGGAGCTATCACCTCGGTGCTAGACTATTACCCTGGTCCACGCGGATGGTTTCTCATTTGCGTCTCCATGCTAGGACTCCAAGAAGATGGTCAATATGATTCTACAGTCACCATACAACATGAATGATATCGGGCCTGTTCAAGTGTATTTTGGGCACTGGAGATCTCCTGTACATCAATCGGACATGGTCTTTCCATACGTGGCAGAGTGGTTCATTGACGTTCTCAAAGTTCGTCGCCCAGCACATGATTTCATTTCATCTGACGGGCGGGGAGCCTTGATGAGTAAGCATGACCACACCGGAAAAGCCTTTGGAAGTAACCTTGAGCATGTGCCTCATGAGATAACTGGTAAATGTGACCATGATGAGTTGGCCAAAAATCGCTTTCCCGTGACCCTCCTCAAGCAGTTCACCTAGAGCCCATTTTGCTGGAGGTGCAAGGTGTTTTCTCCATGTTGTGCGCAGGCTCATGAGAACTGGGAAGATTTTCATACCCGGAGATACCATTGTGCATGACGTAAGGATTGTTTTTGCTACTTATCATTTAGCTCTTTATAGGAAAAACACATGGCATTGGGTGCAGACACGGCTGAGAGAGTGTTATAGATCTTGTTTCATGAGCCACGTCAGTCTTTACATTGAAAAGTGCCCTGTATGAAAACCAGTGTGCTTTTCCTCTTCAAAGGACCAAGGATTCTACAATGGAAGGATGTATGTTTCAGTGTGCCTAGTTTATAAAAAACACATTTAGTGTATTAGGAACGTAAAGTAAGGTAGATTCCATGAATTTTCTCTTAAGTCATAGTCATCTTCTGTTCACATGTTCACAATGTAAACAATACCTCTGCCTTGGAAATCGGAGATGAAACATTTAATGGCCAAAAAAAAGGACATTTTTGGTGAAACTTACAATAGACGTACAAATGTCTTCAGAATTTTTTAATGGACTCTTTTGTAAGTTGGATGTTTAATTTCTGATTCCTTGACTTCAAACAGAAACAATCTTCTTGTTGAGCGTAGTCCTGCAATTACTCAATTGTGTTTTTTCCTGTGACAAACTGCGGAGCTCGCCCCCTGCCCCCTCTGCAAACTGTCGAGTGTATTGGAGCTGTGAATTTGGTGTGTGTATTATACAACAGCTATTTCTAGACACCAGTGTATCATGTAAACTAGCGTTTTTTAACATATCCATGAGATAAACAAACCAAACAAACCATCCCAATAAACTTTGGATTTTGATGGGGGGCGGCATGGAATCTAGATGCCCCCCCCCCCCCTAAGGGTAGATTGTATTAGCAAAGTGTAGCTGGGGAGCGTATTCTTTTCATGAGATGGAAAAGAATACACAAATGTATGTCCTCTCCTTGACCGCAGATCAATCACAATCGACGATTGAAGATCAAGAATCTTGATAATCAACCAATAGGGAACAATCAACAATCAATGATCGTCAATCAAAGATAGATAGTGGATAAAATTGACAGATAGGCGAATTCAAAAGGTGAGGAGATTATACTACAGAACAAACACCTTGTAGTCGGGATCCACCCCTCCTGAATCGTCGAATGTATTTGAGTAGTGTAGCTACTGCGTGTATTGTCTAGAAAACAGTTTTGTACACTAGTGTATCATATACACTAGTGTATTTTTAACATTTCCATGAGATACACGGACCATGTACACTATCCCAATGCATTTTACCTTGGGGGGGGGGGGGGGGGGGGGGGGAGCGTGGGATCCAGATGTCCCCCACCCTGAAAGGGTAGGGTGTCTTAGCAAAGTGTTGCTGGGAGGTCTTTTTTTTTATGTGATGAAAAAGAAGTAAAACACAAATTCATCTCTGCAAGTCAACTGCTTATCCATGAAATCCAACGATTGAAGATCAAGGATCTTGATCATCAACCAAAACTCATGGATCATCAATTGAAAAACGTTGACAGATAGGTGGCGTTGAAAGGTGAGGAGATCAGACTAGAGAATGGACACCACATAGTTGGGACCCCCCCTCCCAAACCGTCGAATGTATTGGGCTTGTGTAGCTGGGGCATGCTTTGTACAGAAACTAGTTTTGTACACTAGTGTAACATATACATTAGTGTATTTCTTACATGTCCGTGAGATACACGGACCGTATACACTATGCCAATACACTTACAGCTTGGGGAGGGGGGGTAAGCATGGGATCCGAATATCCCCCCTTCCCAAATGCTAGAGTGTATCCTATAGCAAAGTGTAGTTGGTCGGTGTATCCTGTTTGAGTGGAGAAAAAAAAATTATACACTAATTTATTGATAGATCAGTTCATAGCCACACATCTTGACCGCTGATGCACAGCATTCGACATTTTGCAAGTCGTGTGAGTGGGGGGGGGGGGGGGGGGGGGGGTACGAGAATCCCCCCTATGATAGAAGGGAACCTGCTGGACCCTGCTACTGCGAGGCGCAACGGGAGCCTGGGCAAGCATGAAAATGAAATCCATAACCCCGGGTGTCATTCTGGTATGGGTTTGATCGAGAGCTATAGGTTTGCGAGTCATGTGAGTAGGGGGTACGAGATCATCCCCTATGATAGAGAGGTATTGTTAATCGTGGCTGTTTTATACACGACACAATTAGTGTGTAAGTCGTATGTGTTTTGGTATGTTCCAGGAAACTTTGATAGGGCATGGTTATCTTCTGTTCAGATATTGCACTGTGTAGGTTCTACATATGAATTTAAATCTGATTGCTAGAAAAAAAGAAAAACTGCGAAAAAAGGAATATAGGACATAGAGTGTGTGTCACTTAGACAACGTACTATTGTATAAGAACTTGTTGTGCATTCATTTGTACATATGAGTATGGAACAAATGCTACTAAAGACATGCGACCGTGACAAATGCTTCCATCAAGCATGTTATTGGGATATGCTCCAAACATCTTCTGGGCCTTTCTTGCTATTTGACATTGGCCCCTCCCCCCCCCCCAAAGCTAAAAGTGTATCTGGTCAGTGCAACGAGGCGTTTATCTTGATGACAATAGGGTTTTTTCACTAGTGTATTGTACACTTGTGAGTATTCTAACATGTTTATCAAATACACTCGTCCAATACACTTTGTCTCTTTGGGGGGGGGGGGGATGGGGGGCAGAGCCGGCACTCGATCTTCCCCCCACAAAGGCTAGAGTGTATTGGGAGTGTGTATCTGGTCAGTGTATTATCTTTTGTATGATGGACCAAAAAATACTCTTGTGGATTTGAAGTCGATATTGTAACCACACACCAATGCCGCCGATCATCAATAATCGACGATGTTGACGTAACCTACCAGATCGTTTCTAGTGGGGAGAGCATCTAATGAAACGGTCACCACGTACTATGGACCCCTCCTCCCCCTCCCCCCCAAAGTAAAAGTTGTATTGGGCCAGTGTACCGGGGCGTGTATCGTGATAACCATTGGTTTTGTTCACTAGTTTATTGTACACTTGTGTACATTTTAGCATTTCAATCATATGCACCCGCCCAATGCACTTTGTCTGTTTTGGGGGGGGGAGCCGGCGCTTGATCCCCCCCCCCCCTCCCAAAAGGCTACAGTGTATTGAGAGAGTGTGGCTGGTCAGTGTATTGTTTTTAATACGATGGACCAAAAAAAAATCACTTGTGTGTTTGAAGTTGAAAGTATAACCACACACCAACGCTGTCGATTGTTGATAATTGCTGATGTTGATGAGGCCTCGAACTTCTCAAATAGTTGGGGGGGTGTAGTAGAGCCAGCACTCTGTGTACCCCCCCTCCCAAAATGGCTACTGTATGTGCATGTATATGCGCATATGGAGACGTATCGTGCTTATGTCAAGCACACACGTCAACTGCGCCCTTCACCAGCTCCATGTCAAAGTGCACATGAAGTGCGAACTACCACGTGCGCTAGCGAGGGTGTGGGATGGTTTGCGAATGCCATTTCAAATCTCTGGCTAATCAACAGTCAAGGTAAAACCGCCGGTCCTGCTTCTCGCTAACTGTCCATGCGGAAGATCGACTGAACTTCCGCATTGACGGCTCACAAGGCCCTCCACCCGCGACGTTTGTCGCTCGTCATCAATGCACTGGAAAAAACAAAGCAAAATGCAGCCTGATATTGCATTCTTTTGATCTGAAATGAGACATATTGGGTTCACTCACACACCAGCCCACCACCATCCTAATGCATAACGGGTCTCCAGGCTCCTGCTGACCTCCATTTCTGCGAGGCCCAGCAGGAGCCCGGGCAAAAAAAAAAATAGAACAAAGAACCGTGATTTGTGACCTCAGGTCGATTTTACTACCCGGCTTGCCAAAGTCAGGAAATGTGTGTTTGTAGCCGTTACAGCTGTATCGCACTTAAGCTCTATGTACTCATCTAGATGTTGCAACGGGAAATGTATATTAAGTCGTGAAACACTAGACCATGGTTTTTACTAGGTATTAGAAGGTCAAAAAAAAATCCTTTGATGGTGTTTCCTATGCTTAAGCATCCAAAGACACTCTCATGTGTATGAATAGACATAAAAGATAAAGCTATGATGTAAGTTCCACGAAGGTACTATGAAACTTCTACATGCATGTATTAAACGTGTGCACTGAATGGAGAGTGTATTTTTCAGGAGTGATGAACCATAAATGATGGTAGAAGGGAAGCTGCTGGGCCCCGTGGTAGCGGGGCCCAGCAGGAGCTCGTGCAAGCAAATTTTCAAACCAAAAACCGCGTACCGTAACATCGAATGAGTTTTGTTTTTCTTTTTTTTTGTGTCCAGAACTAGGCATTGTTATTCCTTACAGTAGTGCCACTTTTAGGTTCTAATTACAAATGTACTTCTTTGTGAGCAAAATGTGAATGGAGTTGTGAACAAAAAACATAGTTTGTACTGTCTTTTACAAATTCTGTTGCAAAAATTCCAAGCATAAAAATCCATTACTATGTGTATCAAAAAATCTAAAACAACAAATTAAACTGTGACGTAACTTCCACAAAGTCATCGTGGAACTTCCAAAGGCATACATGAGACATGCACAATGTATGAAGAGTGCATTCTTTAGGGGTAATCAACCATAAATGAATAAAAGATGAAATCACGCTGCTCATGTGCATAAAAGCATATGCAATCTGTTGCATTGAAGTGCAGCTGGCTATATTTGTGACAAGGGCACTTGGACATAGCGTGATCAGGGTGTGCTTTGACTGTGAAAAACTTTTCCTTATTGACCGTTTCATGGGCTCTATGCTTCTGAGTAGACACAACTGCAGTGCATTGTCCCATACGAATGTCTTCATGTGTATGGAAATGCAATCCTTCAGGTCATGTGTGGGTGTTGTGTGACCTCTGTGCAAAATCATCCATAGAATTCAGGTGAGCTCTTGGCTGGTGTTAAGTCATGTGCATATGTGGCATGAGAGGAAACACGTACCTTCTAATTTGTGGGGTAAAAAAAGTGAGAAAACCACGACGAAAGTGGCATACATGATGGACCATGCATGCACGAGGACCTGCCCAACAGCTAGCTTGAATATTCTTCAACCTTATTGAGGCTCAATACTGCCTCAGGTCTAGTAAGTTCGCCTTCTATGAGTTTATCAACATAGCTGGTGGCAATAATCTCTGTTTGTTGAATGCAAAGCTATGCTGGTAGCCTTGTTGTGTTGGTACTTTCATTCTGGAAGCGCAGGATCAGATGGTTTGCCATTTCAATCAATTACTGCAGAATTACAGCCAAGGAGATTGGCTGAGGACCTGATGGACCCATATGCTAAGGTAGCAGGCCTGACATGTCGCGCAAGGCTTTGGTGTACTGCATAATGCTCAGATTTGGCTGTGGTGACCTGTTCACTGAAAACCTCTGCTACTATGCCTGTTGAACCCATACTTCCGTTCCCACATTCTGCTCCTTTAGTTGCCTGTCATGACCATCTTCACTCCATATCGAGGCCCTCTGGATGTAATCCTTCATGGGCCAATGCTGAAATTTTGGGTTCAAGAGAGATGCAGAGAGGGAACAGTGATGTCACACCTCAAACACTAATGAAATTCTACAGTCATGAGGATTTGGATGTCCAGCAACAATGGCTGTGGGTGTAAAAGAACACCAAAATGGTCGAGGAATGTGAAGAAACATCACTAGCATCGAACCCACTTCATGGTCCTGCTGCATTCGTGTGCAAACGGCATGTGACCCGGCACTGTGCTCGTCGGTCGAACCTCACCACCCATCCCCTCACTATGTAGTATCCATGTTTACATGAGCTTGCTCGTGCAGGAGTTCAAACTATGCCTGGCCAGGCATGCGTATGCAAGGACCACCATCCCCTTTCTTTCTGTGTCTAAGAGAGCCACAAAGGGTTCTACAAACGCTACGTCTTGCCCCCAGAAATCAAGTGAGAAGTGTAAAATTCCCCCCACATAGCCACTCCACCATCCCAGTGCTGCAGACCGCAATCAGCCGTACACACGGAGCACACCCAGCAGCGCCTACCATCAGTTGCCCCTAGTCTGAGGTTGAGGGCCAATCTATAGCAAACTGCACTCCCAAACCCCAGATCTTCCCTGTCCCTAGTTCAGCTGTAGGATGCAGAGGCTGGTTGCTCAGTTGCACTGTTGCATTCCGGCAAGATGTATCGCATATCATGCCAAGGAGTTGGCGCACATATGTTTTACAAAATGCACAGAAGTGCCGCATTAGGCATGGGCTCCGGTAGGACAAGCAAAAGATGGGCAGAAGACGGGGTCATCCCCACAATTCTTGCACAAAATGCACAATGTCATCAGAGAAGGGTGAAAACCTTTCCAGCATCTACACCAGCAAGTTGTAGGTAATAGCAGAGGCAATGACCACAGATGTGTTGCAGCCCCCGATGGAGCAATTTATTCTGCTGCAAGGGTATCCAACTGTTGGCACATATGTGTTGCAAAAATGGTAGTCCAAACAAGAGTGCAGCCCGGGAATCTCGTTTTCTGACCCTTACATGGGCACAAGAGTGTGATTCCCAAAGCCCTTGAGGAGGCAACGAGGGAATTGCACTACAAAAGAGAGTGCGACTTGATGGAGGGGCTCCAAATGAGTGTGCGACTTGGGACAAAGTATCGTTTGGGGGAACTTAAATTACAACAAGGTGAGAGAGATTCTGAGGTCTTCGAATTCGTGCATTCTTTAAGTCAAACCGTAGGCAAAACTTCAACTTTTGTTTTTAACCTGGACATCTACCTGGCTGGCACACTGTGGACCGTTTCAGCATTTTCTTCATCTGTTGTTGCTAATGATTTGCCACTCTGGTTGCGTGGTACAAATAAGGATAATACGGGCGTACCATCCCATTTCAAGCAAGAAACCTGTCAGAAAACATGAGGATATGGAAGCTCGACGATGAAACTAGCAGTCTGCGGTGCATCCCCCAACCTTCCCAGCGTTTGGGTCCACTGTGAGAAGATTTTCTGATGATGAGCACCGCCACATTCTCTCGACAACGCTAGTTCTCCTCCTGCAAAAGGCTTTACTCCCGCCAATAATCCTCTTCTGGAAGACTCAGGGAACGTAGGTGTCTCATGCTTCAAGAAAAATCCTACGCGTAGGGAAAGGGCCGGCCATGAACAAAGTTTTTGTATTCACAAAAAATACAACAAAACCAGGGCATGGAGCCCTCAGGCGGCAAGCTCCTGGACTATTCTGTGCAACCACAGAAGGTTCCGAGTGCCCAAATCCAAGCCAAGATCTTCAGCCAGCCAGTCTAGCCGCCAGGCACGAAGTTGGTGGCATAGGCCCATGCGTTGTTGGCAGTGGGGTCGGCGAGGTGGTCGCTGAGGTTCTCCAGAGGACCCTTGCCAGTCACAATGGCCTGCACAAAAAAGCCCAGCGCAGCCACCTGCGCCAGCCGGCCGTTCTTGATCTCCTTCACCTTCAGCTCAGCGAATGTGTCGGGGTCGTCCGCCAGGCCAAGAGGGTCAAACGCGCCTCCTGGGTACAGGGGGTCCGTGACTTCGCCCAGAGGGCCGCCGGACACGCGGTAGCCCTCAACCGCACCGAGCAGGATCACCTGAGAGTGAAAACATACGAGAGAACGTCAGGGATTTAGTGACAGACCTTAGCTCAATTCTTACACCACCTTGATTCTCCTTGGTCCTTGTGGGTCTCATGATACACTAGTAGCCTACCAGTGGTAGCACACGTTCGATGGCCTTCACCTATGTAGAGCGTGATCTCGGCTGTTTCGCAACTGGAATCCAATCTATGTAGGACAGACAACATCCTGCATCTCCTGGGAAGTGAGGGCGAGGTAGGGCCCCTGAGAGTACACAGCCTGTATATTCTGTGCGGGTCAAGTTAAGTTGAGTGATGGAAATTTTCCATCACTCAAGTGGAGATTTCCATTGGAAATCTCCACTTTCTGTATTACACAGGATGAGGAGATTTCCGTCATTCTTCTGAAGAAGTAAGGCTGGTCCCATGCCAATGATTGGTTGTCCAGTGATCAACTTGACCCGCACACCAAAGCCGGAGGATGCGAACTTCCGCAGAGTATCTGACCGTTTGCAGAAAGGGTGGCAAGCATGGCACTGGCATGTTGAAGCCCATGAGATGAGAAAGCCAACGGTCTGCCTACCTGAACGGCGAGAGTGGCGAGGATGGACTTAGCGTGGATGAGAGTTGGGTTGCCGAGGTAGTTCAGCCCTTCCTCAGAGAAAATCTGCGCGCCAGCCTTGAACCACACGGGCTCGGCAATGGGCACGCCGTTCTGCGCCAGCAGCTCTGGAACAATGATTCCCAGAGAGCCCAACAGCGCCCAGCGCGAGTGAATGAGCTCAATCTCCCTGAAGCGCGCGAATGTCTCCGGGTTGGAAGACAGGCCGGCGGTGTCCCAGCCGTAGTCGCCGGGGTACTCGCCAGTGAGGTAGGAGGGGACCTCGCCCGTCAGGGGGCCCAAGAACTTAGGCCGGTCGGGGCCGTACCAGATGCTGGCGGGGGTGCTACTTTTGGTCTTGCGCATGCTCACACGTGCCTCTGCCTTGCTACCAGCCTTGACGGCCAGCTCTGTGATCTGGCCAAGAAAGGACGGAGCCGAGAGGGCGGTGGCGGTGGTGAGGGCGGCCATGGTTGGAGTTGGTAAGAGCCTGCGGAGAGTAAAATAGCACTAGGCTATCACTCAACAACACAGCTCAGCCTGAAACCAGAGGAGTTAGATTGGTCTTTCTGATGATCCGTTTAAAACAGTGAAGCAAGGCAGCTCAATTTGTAGTCTCTTGTTCTGCACATGCTGGACTCTCCGCTCGGATTGTCACTACGGGAGGTGACCGCAAAGCGCGAAGCAAGCAGGCTGCTTGAAGATGCACCGTTCGGCGCAGCTGTTGCTGTTCCTGCTGCTGCTTCTGCTGCAGGCCTCGAGACATCAATGGTGAGCGGCAGCGGCGCATTGCATCCGAGCACGAGGCCATGGCTGCTGCGCTGGTCCAAATCCGGCCAGCCCGCGTCAAGGTGACGCAAGCAGTAGGGCANTGGAGTTGGTGAGAGCCTGCGGAGAGTAAAACAGCACTAGGCTATCAATCAACAACACAGCTCAGCCTGAAACCTGAGGGGTTAGATTGGTCTTTCTGATGATCCGTTTAAAACAGTGAAGCAAGGCAGCTCAATTTGTAGTCTCTTGTTCTGCACATGCTGGACTCTCCGCTCGGATTGTCACTGCGGGAGGTGACCGCAAAGCGCGAAGCAAGCAGGCTGCTTGAAGATGCAGCGTTCGGCGCAGCTGTTGCTGTTCCTGCTGCTGCTTCTGCTGCAGGCCTCGAGACATCAATGGTGAGCGGCAGCGGCGCATTGCATCCGAGCACGAGGCCATGGCTGCTGCGCTGGTCCAAATCCGGCCAGCCCGCGTCAAGGTGACGCAAGCAGTAGGGCAGCAAATGACCAGGTTCTGGTCGCTTCCGGCGAGCAGGCCGCTGATCAGCGCCTCGGCCTTCAAACGCAGGGCCAGTCCGCATACGACACAGCCTCTCCGTTCGTTCGTCTTCCTTAGGTGGGAACACTGTCCTTCACCGGACAATCACTCGTCCGATTCTGGCATCGGCTGGCACGAGAGATTAACTCCAAGGGGCATGCGCAAGCGGACAAGGACGCACACGGGGTGGATTCGCATCACGTAGACGTCGAAGGAAACCGCGTGTCTGCGTCGAGTGCACACAGCGCCGGGGAGTGGAATTGCCGGGGAGTGAGTGCCTGAAAAACGAAGAGCAACATGAGAGAGGTGACACGGCAACATGCTTCCTTTTTCTGCCCCAGCCATAACTGACTGGGGCAAGAGGCTATCGCGGCACCTACCACACACAAGAGTTGAGCCCGATCAATTACAGCAAAATCATAGTGGTAGGTTAATTCTGAATGTAAAACATTAATTTAAATATCAGTTTTCTCGTCTAAAGGAAATAATTAGCGATGACGGTTGCGGTAAAGTCATCTCCAAAGATATGAACATTCATTTTATCGGTTTCAAATTATTCTAGGAAATTTCATGATGATTTTTTTAATAACAGAATAAATCGGTTGAGTTTTCTCAAAGCTCATGCCAAACAAGGTGGACAAGCGTGGCACTCAAGATGAACCAAACAACAATGCACATTTTGAGATTGAAAGTGGCTCATCCAAATTCAACGGTCTTTCAAGCGACATTAAGGACAATTCAAAGAAAGGCAGGTTTGTATGCACTAGAAAATCAGGCCCTTGTCGACAATAGAGGAGGATGATTCTCTACGTAAAAGGTGAAAGTACTCAAGCTATTGCAACATACTTGACAGGAGTGGGGTCCTATGATGGAATTGAACCGGAATAAACTCCACATCACAGGCCCAAATTTCTACAAAAATTCAGGAGTGCATGGCATGAATAATCTCTTTGTCCAAGTTCATGTAAGACAAAATCCTTCATGTGTTTTCCTCATACAAGGGCAAGAATAACATTCTTCATCATGGCGAAGATACATTTCAAAAGTGAGAAGCTATGGTTTTTGTAATGGGAAGTACTCATGTCATTGGTTCCTCTTGGGGGTATGACAAGAATGAAGGGAAAGCAAAGGAGAGCAATGATTGAGGAAGATGCAAGATCAGATTCATGTGTATACATCTAAGATTTTTTTATGTCAACTATTTAGTGTCAAGATGTGCAAGTGAGATGTGCTATGCCCCTATCATACACGAGTCCCTTAAGTCAGTGCATGCCCATTTGTTCTATCTCGGGTTGGAATGCATGGAGAAGGTAGGAGATCAAATAGGATACATGAGGGACAGATGCAATTGAAGACCAAAAAGGAGCAATGATGTGTAGGATAGAGATCTTCATCTTTTGAGAAGCAACCGGCTAGTCCATCTACTCCAACACCCCACAAATGAGGAAAACACTTGTAGGGATCATGCTGGTAAGGTTGATGGATTATGTTAATTTTAGCCTAGATGTATTGAGGGCTTTATGCGCGAGTGAGCATTTCAGAAGAAAGAGGTTTCGGAGCCGCTGAGGCTATTTGTGGCTCCTTCCAACCGCGCCCCCCCCCCCC
>SZWC01003105.1:149465-162790 GCA_023375785.1 Penium margaritaceum | reverse complement strand
TCTCTCTCTCTCTCTCTATCTCTCTCTCTCTCTCTCTCTCTCTCTCTCTCTCTTTCTCTCTCTCTCTATCTCTCCTCATCCTCCTCCTCGTCCTCCTCCCTCTCCTTCTCCTCCTCCTCCTCCTCCTCCTCCTATTAGTGAAGGATTTATTTCCAAGATAAAAGAGTGGAATGTGTCTATGAATTTCAGATGTTGGCAGCATGGTAGTGAGTCTTTTGGATTTTGTGGCCTGGGATGAAATTCTCTTATCAATTTCAGGTTCAACTCCATTGAAGCTGCCTTTTACAAAAAACGGAAAGAGAATCATTGAAGTTGGAGTTAAGATTCACCCAAATGTGTTTTCAATTTGACGGCTGGAGTGGTGCACGGATTGCAGTTACGAGGATAGCGCGTGTGCATCCAAGAAGCCCAAAAGAGACTGCATTTCCAGTTACGAGGATTGTGGGAATATCTCAAGGATTGTTTTGGGAGGTTTCTGCTACTATTCTTGGAGAAGAAGAGGATAGTGAAGATCTAACACGGGTATGGTATTGTTTTTTGAGTTGGGAATAGAGAAAAGGATTAGGTGACCGAATGTGTGTCCGTATGAAGAATGCAACGTGTGTATGGTGGATGTGTGGGAAGTGGTACAGTCAACAAGCTTTCCCCTTAAATGTGCTCAATTGTTATTGAAGTGTATTGTGTTCACGTGGATGAATCTAGGGGGTTATTTGAACTGAAACACCTTATCCTGGAGTGCCATTTTTTTCTTTTCTTTGTAAGATGTGATGATGACTGTTCTGAGAGCCATGCACATCCAGAGGAGCTATAAATGTTTGATGCATAAGATGGTGTTGTGGTTTTCTTCTGTTTTTTGTGTATTGTATTAGAAAGGGGTACCACAAGTAGTGTGGGATCTCAAACAAAAGTGAGTATGAAGCATGAAATGAATCAGGCATCTTTGTTGATTGAATTTATTATGAATTGCGGAGGGTCTTGGACAATAGAAGGAGAGCTTGTTTAATCTAGTTATGTATAGATAGTTTTTATGTGGGGAGGCTTCAACCCATTGGGTTTCAACAGGAGAAGGGAATGGCATAATGCGAGTTTTTGAACTATCTATTATTGGATATGATGAGGCACTAGAGGACGAGAGACTGATTGGGAGATATCCCACATGATAGAGGGGGAAAAACATACAGATACATAGAAACATGTAGTGCACCTTGAGGAAAGCAACTA
This sequence comes from Penium margaritaceum, assembly GCA_023375785.1. Taxonomy (NCBI): domain Eukaryota; kingdom Viridiplantae; phylum Streptophyta; class Zygnematophyceae; order Desmidiales; family Peniaceae; genus Penium; species Penium margaritaceum. Next base: position 161,569 of record SZWC01003105.1, on the reverse strand, counting down.
GTTATGAATCTAGAGATTTAATACATGTGCCACAAAAAGAAGAAAACTCCACATTTAACATCCCACACAAATTTTAGGGATCTAAGGGAGTAGACATAGCTCTGGTTTCATCCCTGAAAAAGAGGAAGCTGAGACTTGGTCTCTGATTCTCAACATCCAAGAACTATGCAGAGCTGGATACGGTGAGGGAGAGGTGTGTAGTATCCAAGAGTGACATTGATATAATGAGTTTTTATTTTGAATCCAGGTATACAAAGATTTGGCAAGATCCAAAGAACTTGGTGAAAATTTTTCCTCTAGGGAAGTGGAGGTGGTACTTGTGGTGACCCCGTATGCAACATCTTGCATGGATTTTGCTGTGGTTGCCAGGGTGAAGTGTCTAGAGCCAAGAATGGTGACATGGTTCACTTTATCCATCGCCAACAAGCATTGAGTATAGAGGCTGGAATATCTATGAAGTACATTGCCAAATGATTTTGAAGAGAAAATAAAAGGATGTTTTGCTCAACAATGTACGATAGGCTTTGAGGTTTGCAACAAAAAGTGTAGAAACCAATACATAAGCCATAAAAAATCCATGAAAAATCCCAAACCAAAACCCTGAACAGGGTGATTCCAACCACATTAGCATAGAAAACACACGTATAGCATCAACAACACACCGAGGCTCCACCAAAATCTGAAATCAACTGCATATGGCCATACACACGCACTTTGAATTACGAGAAATCCCACGATCACCCTCTCTTGCTAAGGAAAACCCATGTAGGCACATAGGTTTCCAGTCTAGCCAAGAAGTACCTATTCAAGTTGAGAAGTGGTCTTGTTGGATTAGAGGAAGAAACATCAATTGATGAACATAGAAATTCAATCACTCAGTCTACATTTACCCATCCACCTTTCGCAAATCTTGACAGGATTGACATTCGTTTTCCTTCGTTTAGCCATTGTCCCCTTTGACAATGATTCCAAGCTTTCCCCATTTAGAAAGATCAACGCAAAGGTACCCTTCTTTTATTTGGAATGGAACATCATCACCACCATGCCTAGATGTATCAAAACAACATGATCACGACACCCAGGGTTTGGAATATTAGGGAAGCTGAACGAGTACTTCACTCTCAGGGCTGTATCATTTGTTTCCTATGAAAACAATATTCATATCATGCTCTTACTACACTTTCAACGACAATAAATGAAAAGACAATGAAATTGTAGAAAAATGTTTTCAAAACAGTTTAAAACACGAAAAAATGATGGTCTTATCCTTAACCATCGAGTGAACATATGTGAAAAAAATCAGAGGAAGACTTCCAACCTGAATCGTTTTGAAATGAGAAATCCCACATGATTACTACGTTGCTGAAGGGCATCTCACCTCTCATTAGTCATCATGCAAATGCATGAAATTTCTTCAACAAGTATTTTGCATGTTGTATGCCATGTAGCTTTCAAGCTCTAATTCTAGCACATATTTGTTTCGAGTATCATCCCTACTTGGAGAAGCCCATGATCGTTCATGAGTTATTTGGTGGGGTTTGTGTCCATGTAAGTTCACGCATGGGAGGTGTGAGAGTGGGTGCTCTCTGAAGAGTAATCCTTGGTGTGTGGAGAGCATAGTCGTAGCGGAAAGATAGACTTGGAGAAGTCTAGAAACCAGAGCTGGAAAATACAAGTCAATTAGAGTGAACTGAGTACATGGCATTTATACTGTCCGGCCGACTAGCCAAGGCCTCAGCCTACTGCTTTCCTACCTTCCTACAACAAGCTACTTGCACCTGTACTAGGTGTCCTACTTGCACCAAAACTCGGTGCCCTAATTGGACCTAGTGCCTTGTGCGAGAACTCCATGGCCGTCAATCGTCGATATCGGCGGTCAGTCTTGTCTCTTGGCGAGCCGCCGCGTTAGTCTCGTATGGCTCTCGGTGGTGGGTGCGGTCGCCCTGTTGCGCACGCCACCGATGGTACTGCGACCGTCCCACGATCGCAGTCATCGGAACTGCTGTCAACGTTGAACGTGCGCGCTGTCCGCATGTGCCATCAAAACATCCCCTCAGCGGGTAGCGTAACGGATACGCTACCTGCAAAGAGGGTGAAAGCCACCCTCGTGTGGCTTGTTCGGAACGCCACATGAAGGGCGAGCAAAATGCCCCCTTGGCGACGGCGTGCTCCTCACGTCGTCGCTCCCTCGCTCGTTCCTCCTCGCACCTGTCAGCCGCGAGCCGTCGGGGTCAAGCCGGACCTCCCGATGAAATTCCGCCCGGAATACTCGGAAATCGGAAAATACCCGCAATGCCCCCCAAACCCAGGTGAGACCCCGAGTATGTCAAAAAGATAAGGGCACCTCATTACATTCCACCCCCCCCCCCAGTCAGAGGCGCGATGTCCCGGCGCGCCGGAGGTACTCCTGGAGAACAGTGTTGGTACCCCCAACATGGAAGTTGGCCTCTGTCTCCCAAGAGTTTTGCTCTGCGGGTACCTCTTTCACTACACAACAAATTCACGCCCACGTCTCCTCAGGCGGTCTGCCAAAATCTTCTCTACCTCAAATGCTTCACTTCCTTCAATCTGGACAGTAGGGGGTGGAGCTGTCTCGCGACCCTTGAAGAAGATGTTGGGGTCGCGAAAGGCACGAAGCAGGGAGATGTGGAACACCGGATGGATGGTGTAGTGAGCTGGCAGCTCCAACTTGTATGAAATGGCCAACCGCTTCTCCATAATGCAGAACGGACACACCCGTTGCGGTTTCAGCTTGAGATTCCCAACTCCCATCAACTGTAGGTTAGCAAAGTTCAGCATCACCTGATCTCCCACTTGGAACTCCTCCGCAGAGCAATGCTTATCAGCCTGCCGCTTCTGTTGCTTTTGTGCCTTCAACAGTCGTTGCCACACCACGTCCCAAGTGGTGGCAAATTCTTCAACAATCTGCTGCATAGCCGGAAGAGATGTTGCCGTAGCAAGGGTGGCTGGGCTCAGTGGCTGGTAGCCATAGACTACCTCAAAAGGTGACTTTCCTGTTGATGCTGACACTGCTGAGTTGTAGGCAAACTCTGCCACTCTGAGCTTCTCCTCCCAACCCTTTCCATCCGATGGGACCATGCTTCGTAACAGTTGCTCCAAGGTCTGCTTTGTGCGCTCTGTTTGCCCATCGCTCTGTGGGTGGTATGCCGTGGTCAGCTACACCTGCGTGCCCAGCTTCTCCATGAGATCTTTCCAGAATCCCGAAGTGAAGCGTGGATCACGATCTGAGACCACCGACTGCGGCACTCCATACAACTTGATGACATGACTGAGGAGGAGTTGAGCTATCCTAGCAGATGTGATGCTCTCAGGACATGCGATGAAGTGTGCCATCTTGGAGAACCAATCCACCACCACCGACACCGTGTTGTTGCCCTACTGCATCATAGGCAACTTGCCGATGAAGTCAAGCGAGATGTTTGTCCATGGCCTCTCTGGTACATGCAATGGTTGCAGCTCCGCAGGTGACTGCGTCTTGATGCATTGGCATACATCACAGCTACTCACAAACCTCTTGCAATCAGTTGTCATTGATGACCACCAATATCGGTGTGCCAAGGCTTTGAGCGTCTTGTTGAAGCCGAAGTGACCCGAGTAGTGGGTTTCATGCGCCTCCTCTAGCAACAGCTGCTTCAATGGCGCATATTCCGGCACGACAATCCTCTGCTCCTGCCCCCTTTGCCAATACACATCATCCCACATGGCGTCTTTCAGCGCACCACTCGTGAACTCACTGTCCACGCCATAGCCGTGCTTGAACAGGCTATGCATGACTGGAGATCCCATCAGCACCGAGATGGTATTGATGCCCAAGTCCGGCCTCCGCGACAAAGGATCTGCCGGGTTCACCTACCCAGGCTTGTACTGGATCTCGTAGTCAAAACTTCCTTCCAAGAACTCCATCTAACGAGTTTGTCGGCAACTAAGGTTCGGCTGCGTCTTCAAGTATTTCAGGGCATGGTGATCCGTGAAGACCACGCAGCGTCGCGACTCGAGGTAGCACCTCCAGTGCTTGAACGCATGGATCACCGCCAACATCTTCTTTTCATGGATTGCGTAGTTCAGCTCTGTACCTCGCAACTTGCGTGATGCGTATGCAATCGGTTGTGGCCCCTTTCCACGATCTTGTATCAGCACCGCCAAAATGGCATAGTCGCTTGCATCCGTCGCCACTACGTACTCCTTGGATGAATCCGGATGCACCAGGACCGGAGTGTCACACATTGTATCCTTGAGCTTGTTGAAGCTTGTTTGCTCCTTCACGCCCCATTCCCAGTGGTGATCCTTCCGTAGCAGCTGGGTCAGCGGCGCACCCTTCTCTGCGTGCCCCTGGATGAATTTTTGGTGGTAGTTGACAAACCCCATGAAAACCTGGATGTCACATACGCACTTTGGTGTCGGCCACTGCTTCACTACTTTCACCTTCTTTGGGTCCATGCGGAGACCCTTGCCGCTCACAATGTGTCCAAGGAACTCCACCTCCCTTTCCTTGAACTCACACTTGGAGAGCTTCGCAAACTTCTCTTTTCGAAGAATATCCAGCACCTGTCGAAGATGTTGGTGATGCTCTTCCAAAGTTCGGGAGTAGATGAGGATGTCGTTGAGGAACACCGCCTCAAACTTATCCAAATGAGGGTAAAATATTGTGTTCATGAGGCTCATGAACGTTGCAGGAGAGTTGGTCAACCCAAACGGCATCACGAGGTACTCAAAATGGCCATACCGCATCCAAAACACCATCTTCTCCACATCCTGCTCCGCAATCTGGATCTGATGGTACCCCGGGCGCAAGTCGATCTTACTGAAGTATTGCGCTCCCCTCAACTGGTCAAACATCTCCTTGACCCTTAGCAGCAGGTACCGGTTCTTGATCGTTACGTTGTTCAATGCGTGATAGTCCACGCACATCCACAGCTCCCCTGTCTTCTTCTTAACCAAGAGGACCGGTGCAACGTAGGGTGACACCGATGGACTAATGAACCCCTACTCTGTCAGCTTCTCCAACTGCTTCTTCAGCTCACCCAGCTCATTATCGCTCATGTGATAAGCAGCCCGCACCGTTGGAGTTCCTCCAGGAACCAACTTGTTTTTGTGGTTGATGTCCCGCTTCGGTGGTAAGCCCTTTGGCAGCTCAGCAGGAAACACGTCACTGTAGCCATTCAATTCTCCCTTGATGCCTTCCGACAGCTCTGCTACTTGTGTTTTCTGCTGCTCTCCCTCTTGTTGCTTTGCCTCTGCTGCCAAAACTTCCACCTCTTCAGCTGCTACCTTTTGCCGCACCCACACAACATACAAGTGATCCCCCTTGCACTGAAAGCGTTTCAGGTACACGTAACTCAACTACAGCACCTTGCCTGCCTTGGAGTCCTTCTCCTCTGCCCACAACGGCAAAACGATTTTCTCTCCGCATCTATTTACTCTCACCTGGCTGCCCACCCTATCCACAGCAGGATTCCACCGGTGCAGCCAGTCACCCCCCATGATGGCGTCATAGGTATCCATCGGCTACGTGCAAAACTTCACCTTGCATGGCAGCTTGTCCAGACAGATCCTCTAAGGCTTCAGAGGCAGTCCGCACTCCAACTCCCCTTGCACCAACTTGGCCGTAGTTGGCTTCCCAGGTAGCCATGCAAGCGCCAACCTCTTTGCAAGCTCGTTGCTGAAGAATGAGTGTGACGTGCCGCAATCCAGCAATGCTTTAATGTGCTGGCGAGTCTGGCGCCCCTCGCCATCCGCAGAAACAACCGATAGAATTTTGGCTTTCAGGAGGATCCCCGAAACGCTCCCGCTTCCTTTGCTCCGCAGCAATACACTCGGCAGCTCCCTAGTTGTCCAAAGATTTTCAGGGCTGGTGTTCGCTGATGCGGACGAAGCTTTCCCAGCAGTTGACCAACCGCCACTCACTTTTGGTTGCTGTTTCTCTATTGCTTCTTCTTGCGGTCCTTCCTGTGGTGCCCATGCTTCCCGTGGATCCAACAGTTTCCACCACGCGGCTTGCTCTGCTGCTAGCCTCCTTGCACTGCGTCGATCTCCATGGGGTCGGTTTGTTGGTACTGTGTTCGATGCTGGGAGTTTTCCTATTTCTCATGGATACCCCCTTAATGATAGCGAAGCGCGTCAACGCGCTCAGCAGTGGCCACCATCGCTTGGAACGCCGTGATTCCACTGAGTGCCAGCGTGCGCTCAATTTCTGCCTTCAAGCCGTCGTGGTATCTGTTTCCATCTCGGGCTCGCTCATGTTGTCGATCTTTGCGCACCACGCCAAGTAGCGGCGTGTGTACTCTTGCACCTAGCCGATCTGATTTAGCTGCTTAAGCTTTTTGCTTACGACCATGGAGGTGTTCAGGAGATCAAATCGATCTCTTATGGCTTGCTCGAACTGATCCCATGTCGTCGGCACGCGAGCTTCAGCTTGCCCCGTGCCTGACTGCCACAACACGGCATGTTGCACAATTGCTTTCCCATCTCCAACTCAAGTGGCCAGCATATTCAGTTGCCTCCACCACTCCAATGCTGCTCCGCGTAGCAGTGTCACCACGAATGACACAAGCACAGCATCATCCTCTCGAGGGTGACCCCAAGCCCCAAAGTAGCTGTTCATCGCAAACAACCCGGTCCAAACGCTCGCTCCCTTGACAGAGGGATCGAACGCTTTCGGAGCCTTTGGCTTTGGTCTCGGCGGACTCCTTGACCTTGCCGCCCGAACTTGTCCAGCGTCAGTCTCGTCCAGCAGGTCAGCCATTTTCCAATTGAGCCGCTCATTCTCCAGCTTGAGGGCTCCCAGGTGCTCTACGATCTGGTGCAAGGCCTGCTCCATGGCTCTTGATGACTTTTAGCTGCTGGAGATCCTTCGAAAAAAAATTGGCAGCGTTTCGGCAGCAATCGAAAACAATTGGCAGCAATTCGGCAGTGCGGGAAGAAAATCTGAGGCATTCAAAGTGCATAGGAGTCACCCGTCGTCTCTCGCATGTGCACGGTAGGCCGTGTAGACGCTCTGGAAATATAAAAAATTCTCCAGAGGTTGGCTCGTGCGTTGGCTTCGAAGTTTAGTCCGAAATCTCCCTCTCGGTCAGCCTCGACGTTGTCTGGCGTACTTCGTGCCTCGTGTTTCGCGAGCTCCGGCAGCGCTTCCGCCCAACGCGTTGCTCTGGCTCTGATACCAGATGTGAGAGTGGGTGCTCTCTGAAGATTAATCCTTGGTGTGTGGAGAGCACAGTCGCAGCGGGAAGATAGAATTGGAGAAGTCTGGAAGCCAGAGCTGGCAAATAGAGGTTAATTAGAGTGAACTGAGTACAGGGTGTTTATACTGTCCGGCCGACTAGCCCAGGCCTCAGCCTACTGCTTTCCTAGCTTGCTACAACAAGCTACTTGCACTTGTACTAGGTGCCCTACTTGCACCTGAACTTGGTGCCCTACTTGCACCTAGTTCCTAGTGCGAGAAATCCCTGGCGGTCAATTGTCGAGATCGACAGTCAGTCTTGTCTCTCGGCGAGCCGCTGCGTTAGTCTCGTATGGCTCTTGGCGGTGGGTGCGGTTGCCCTGTTGTGCACGCCACGATGGTACTGCGACCGTCCCACGGTCGCAGTCATCAGAACTGCTAACGCCGTTGACCGCGAGCGCTGTTAGGGCCATCCGTCGAAACATCCCCTAGGTGGGTGGTGTAACCGATACGCTACACGCCGAGAGTTTGAAAACCACCCTCGCGTGGCGTGTTTGGAACGCCACATGAAGGGCAAGCAAAACGCCCCCTTGGCGACGGCATGCTCCTCACGTGGTCGCTCGCTCGCTCGCTCCTTCTCGCTCCTGTCAGCCGCGAGCCGTCGGGGTTGAGCAGGACCTCCCGATGAACATCGGCCCGGAATATCCGGAAAACGGAAAACACCCGCAATGCCCTCCAAACCCAGGTGAGACCCTGAGTATGCCAGATAAAATAGGGGCACCTCATTACAGGAGGGACTGTGACTCCCTATGCATGGAAAAGGGGACTCGTAAGGTCCCTTTGACGCAGGGTATAGAAGGAACGAGCAGACAACCCAAATCATAATCAGTTCATTTAGTAGTGTGAAATGGTTTGTGGATGATTTAATGTACATTAAGGGGTATCAATTTCAATGAAGCATGCAATAATCATGCATTGTTCATGCTTGCCAACAGACTTCGCAAATCATTTAGGATATGACAAATGCCCCTCCCTTCCATGCAATAACATTCAGTAGCAAACACCACCATGAAAGAATTACTGAGGGTGGGAGATGGTTGATTCATGTGTATGCCAGCCGATGCCTTTCCCTTTCCCGTGTTTCCTTTCCTGCATTCATGTGACATCCCTCGATTTTGAGAGTTGTGATCAAGGGTTTTCACATGGTCAGTTCTGCCATGCTAGGTTGGACAACAGTCACTGTTTTTTGCCGTTAACCAAGGGCAACTTGCCTGTGAAATCTTGGACAAGAAAGTTTCACAGCCTCCATCACCTAGAAATCTAGTCCATTGTTCCCCATTCCTCTTGTAAACAATGACCAATGAACTTTGCTCTTCTCTGCCCTTCTCTGCTGTTTTTTTTTTTGCTGTAAAAAAATGATCATTTGCAGATTTTGATCTCACATGGTTGATCCAATCTGGCTGTTGGTGGGCCAAAACTCCTCATTCATGAAGAATGGATATTCTAGGCCCTGCTACTACATACCCAACAAGAGCCCACGCAAACATAGATCCCCTGAATTGACTATGCTATCCAAGTGGCTTGTTCTAATTTGTCTTGCAAGTCGAGCGTACGGGCTTCTACAATTGTTGTTGTAATAATTCAGGAGAAGGGTTTCTCCTTTGCAACCTGTTTTCAAGAGTTCACCCTGCCTTTGCACTGGCTTGCTAGTAAATCATTACACATATTCTAGCCCCCCTGTGCATGTTCTAGACCCATATTCTCCATCTGGACTCTCTGTCAGTCATGTTGTCAAATTGATGTTTCCATCTTAACCCAGCATTTATCATTCCTTTCTGTCTTGGACATGAAATTTAAGGATTTCCAAATGCTCCTTTCTCTTTTGCTCCATTCCCATCGTTGGATCCCTGCTTGTATGGCACAATTCAAGCCCTTGTCATGTCCTTGTGGATGAAAACATTTCTTCTCTTGTTGTCCCAGCCGGTCATCAGGTCCATGGCTACCTGATGACTCTTCTTGCTACCCTCTCCATGCACTGTAGCTTCATCTCCTCTAACCCAATGTCTTTCGGCCATGGTTTGAGTCAAACCAGAAGAGAAAACATCCAAAAGACCATTTTCTTGTCCTCGTGAATGTTAATGTACTTCAAACAACCCCCTCGTCTCGCAAGAAAAAAACTATGACCAAATTCCTTCGTCAACTCATTCTATTGATACACTGGCATCGCTTTGTAAACCTAGACCAAATAGAAAGATGCCCCTTCTACAGCAAGGACAAAACCATTCGGGAATGCTTCCTCCTTTACCTAATAATGTTTGACATCGAGTTCTCTCCTGTTTTTTTCCCACTTTTTCTATCCATTTTTACACCCGATGTACAAACTACTAGCGCCCCTTTAGCCTATGAGAAATCTTGAGCAGTCGTTTAGGGTAACCTCTTCCTCCTCGTCAAGAAAGAACATTAGATATAACTTCTTTCCCTCTAGACCCAAAGTCTACTTACTTTCCAGGATGCATTACAAGACCACATTGGACTTACCTCTTCAATTTCCACGTCCCAATGCTGCATGAAGCATAGATGATGGTACAATCCTCTGAATGTGAATCATTCTGTTCTATGAGAATAAGTAACTTTCTCATTTGGAATCATGATCCATCTCCCTGAAAAGAACTACCCCCCCCCCTCCCCCTGACTATCGGTGGCGTGACTCAGTTAGTAAGAAGAAAAGGAATGTCATTTTGGCGTAGCATGTCACTGGCTGGTGACATGATGGAATGTATTACAAACACCACTTACCCATAGATGGAGGGGTTTGTGACTGTTTCATAACATGTATGTGCAAAGTATAAGGGAATTTTTTAATTCCCGGTGCGTTGAAGGGTTACCTATCGATCCCTACTACCATGGGACCCAGCAAATGCCCATGCAAAGATAGATCCTAGTTTCTCTTTTGATTTTTATCTCGATGCTGGCGCTTGTTGTCCTCGAGTCTTCATTGCGATGGTTCTTCAGCCGATGGACAATGAACGAAAACATTTGCTGATTTTTTGCCTTGCCAGCTGTCCATTGAAGAGTCATTAGGCAATGCCAAGCACGGATTTCAATGAATGAATTCTATGAATGATCATTGATTGGCCATGTACCCATGTCCTTTTTGTCTTGGTTTACAACGCACGTTGTGATCACGTATGGAAAAGGATTATGCGGATGACTATTTGTTTCTCAATGCTTGGCGGATGAGGGTCACACTCTATACTTCAATTGCTTGTCTCAGGAATCCCACCTCAATTGTTTAATCAGCTATGAAAATTCATCACTCTTTAGTTTTTGGGCATCTCAATGAGGAAATCACACTTGGTACCCTGTTAACTTGGCCTTTCTCATCTAACTCACCGAATCAAGACTACATTGTCTTTGAGATCCTTGATTCCATGCCCATCTCTTGGACCATTATCCATCATGGTGGATTATGAATCTTGAAAATGTTGAGGTTTAGCAACCTCTGGAAAATTCAAGACCTCATGAACTCTCCACCATCCATTGTTTTCTTTATGCCACCATCTTCCCCAGAAACACCAAGCCTTCATTGTTGTTTCTTCGTGTAAGTTCCATTCCGATCATCAACATGATTTGTAACCACATGTCAACCCCCATGATTTTCAAGGTCATCGCATCTAGTTTATGAACAAATTTCAACTGAAATCGGTCTATTCTGTGACAAGATGAATCCATTTAAAGCTACCTCTCATTTTGTCCCTGATACATGCCTGTACAATCACCTACCTCCACGATTGGAAGTGATTGGAATTCTTCTTGGAACTCTTGAAGTTATGGCCTTTAAAGATGCATGGTTACTTGTTTCATCTGCGCTTTGCACCTCATATAGGAAGAAATATGTGATCACACCTCCATTTTCGAAGTACTGAAGCTATTGGCAACCTTTGCATTGGCGCTAAGAATTGGTTTGTGTACTTTCATTTCAAGGATAAAAAAAAAATAAATTTTTTTTCCAAGTGCGGTTAGTTCTATTTCTTTGGCCATGCCGGCCTTACTAAGTTTTTTATGAATATGCATGGATGCCATCTTGGGATTTCGTTATCTTGTACCATTTGGTGCATGCACCATCTCTTTGATTCAGTCACAAAAAAAGATGAGACTGGTGCAAACCCCAGCCCTCTTATGGTGCTAAGGTAGCCCTTCAGCCTTTGTTGGAAAAGACTGGGGCAAAAAAAGATCCTTCTTGCGTTAACGTTACAACCAGGGTCCCCCCAAAAAAAGTCTTTTTCGTTTGAAGTGTCACCTTCTTTACTCTGATTTTTTCAGGCCGCCCTCGGCAGCTTCAGGCTTCGGCAATGGATGCGGACACTCGCGAATCCCGTGGACGTCTACGTTGTACGAATCTGCCACATTTGCGGCCCAGTTCGTTTCCGCGTAACCTTTGGAGTGGATCTCTCAACATCAAGTAGCAGTTTTCGCACACGCCCAAACACTAGGCAAGCGTCGAAACCACAAAAGAATGTTTTTGCATGGTGCTCGAACCGTTTTTCATTCGCAAGTGTCACGTCTACAACCTCGACCATGCGAAGACCAAGCTGCTGTTGATCCTTGACGCATGGCGGCCCCAGGCATCGGACAGCTTCCGTGCTTGGGTGCGTGAGCGTTTTCCGTTTGTGCAGCTGCTGAACATCCCAGCGGGTTGCACCGCGAAGCTTATGCCCGCTGACATCCGCCTGAAAAACCCTTTAATGGAGAAGTCAGCAAGGGCTACTCGTCCTGGGTGGGAGAGCAGCTCAAGGATGCGACGCATGTCGACCTCGGCATGCTTCACATCAAGGATGCGGTCTGTTGGATGCTGCAGGGATGGGGTCACCTGCGTAAGAACCAACACATTGTCCAGAACGCATGGCGTCATGGTGGTTGGGAC
>SZWC01003105.1:135557-147720 GCA_023375785.1 Penium margaritaceum | reverse complement strand
GGACGGGAATATCCAGCGAGGGTAGCAATCCAATCATCGCACTGACGAAGGAAGGATAGTCCCCTCGATAAACTCTCTGAAGACTATCAACTGTACCCCCGCGCCAATGCTAGAGGTTATTGGCTTCACATTCCACATCTCACATTGAAGATGTGCAGTCAGGGTGGATAGGAGAATGGCATTTTATTCTCGCAATCTTTACATTGTCGACATCTGCGTACCTGCACTGCGAGAGTGGCGAGGATGGACTTGGCGTGGATGAGAGTTGGGTTGCCAAGATAGTTCAGCCCTTCCTCGGAGAAAATCTGCGCGCCAGCCTTGAACCACACAGGTTCGGCGATGGGCACGCCGTTCTGCGCCAGCAGCTCTGGAACAATGATTCCCAGAGAGCCCAGAAGCGCCCAACGCGAGTGGATAAGCTCAATCTCCCTGAAGCGCGCAAATGTCTCCGGGTTGGAAGACAGACCGGCGGTGTCCCAGCCGTAGTCGCCGGGGTACTCGCCGGTGAGGTAGGAGGGGACCTCGCCCGTCAGGGGGCCCAAGAACTTGGGTCGGTCGGGGCCGTACCAGATGCTGGCGGGAGTGCTGCTTTTGGTCTTGCGCATGCTCACACGTGCCTCTGCCTTGCCACCAGCCTTGCCGGCGAGCTCAGTGATCTGGCCCAAAAAGGACGGGGCCGACAGGGAGGTGGCGGAGGTGAGGGCGGCCATGGTTGGAGTCGATGGACGCCTGCAGAGGGCCTGATAGCACNCGCCCGTCAGTGGGCCCAAGAACTTGGGTCGGTCGGGGCCATACCAGATGCTGGCGGGAGTGCTGCTTTTGGTCTTGCGCATGCTCACACGTGCCTCTGCCTTGCCACCAGCCTTGCCGGCGAGCTCAGTGATCTGGCCCAAAAAGGACGGGGCCGACAGGGAGGTGGCGGAGGTGAGGGTGGCCATGGTTGGAGTCGATGGACGCCTGCAGAGGGCCTGATAGCACGAAGTGATTGTTCAACTTCAGAACTCAACCCGAAGTCTGAGAAGATTGAACGGTTTCCTGGAAGATCCGGTAACTGTCACGAAGCTTAGCAGCCCAATTTGTAGTCTCTTGCTCTACAGATGATGGAATCTTCGTACGGACTGCCAGATCGGAAGGTGATCGCAGAGCGCGCACAACTACGATGCAAGCAGGCTGCTTGAACAAGCACCGTTCTGCGCTGCTCTGCTGCCGCCGCTTGCTTCCGTTTCAACAGAGGGCAGAGGTCAAGGCGAGCAACTGCAGCTCCTGCCCAGTCTTGAGTGGTGAATGGCAGCTGCACACAGAATCCGAGCTCGAGGCCATGGCTGCTGCGCTGGTCCAACTCCGGCCAGCTCGCGTCAAGGTGACGCAATCCGTAGTGCACCAAGTGACCAGGTGCTGGTCGTTGTCGGCGAGCAGGCCGCTCGTCAGCGCCTCGGCCCTCGAACGCTGGGCCAGTCCGCATGGAACAACCTCCGTTCCAATCTTTCGTAGCGGTGCGGTGGGGACACTGTCCATCACCGGACAACTTGTAGTCCTCTTCTGGCGTCAAATAATTTGAACGATCGAAATTGGACTGCGCCGCACATGTGGTGGATTCGTATCACGTAGACGTCCAAGGGATTCGCGAGTGTCCGCATACATTGCCGAGGCCTGAAACTGCACAGAGCGGCCCGAAAAAATCACAATCAAGAACGTGACACTATTGCGAAAAGCTTTTTGGGCCCCCTGGTCGTCATCAGGAACGCTGATAAGACTGTCTTATGGCCCCAAATCTTCATCTGGGCCCGAGGCCTACCTCCGAAATGAAAACAAGCCCGGCATGTGCAAAAACATCCCCGGAAAAATAAAACAATTGGAATGGAATAGAGGCTTTTTTTCCTCCACCAAAGGGTAAACGTTCAAGACAACCTAAAAGGACATCAAGTTGTGTTTTAAGAAAAAATTGTGAAGGCCGAAGGGGTGAGTTAATTGAATCGGAAATAATTTGAAAACGTTTTTGATTTTTTATTCTCCAAGAACATAGGTCATTAAATCCTTCTTGCATCAAGGAAATGGAGGGCTGCTCACGAAAGCAATCGTTGCCCAAAGCTTGGGCATTAAGGAAATGGATGGGTGTGCACATAATTCTTACCAGATTAGGTAAAAATTTCTAGAAGAAGTAGGGAAATGGAATACTTTGAGGCGAAGACATGAAAGGGGTGCAAGAAGAATGTCCATCTCTTTGAAGGGGAAGTTTGGTAAGAGGTTGTAAACACTGCATTGGGCTCGATCCTAAGTGCATGCAGTCGTAGAAAAAAAAAAAAAAGAGAAAATCCTTAAATGGGTCAAATTTTTGGCAAAGGGGATACATCCCTCATCCATTCCAATTCATAGTTTGGATGCGCTTTGGTACTCGGGAAAAATGGAAGAGGATTGTGGCCTTAATGTTCCTTAACTAAGGGTGAAGAGGAAGGTGGAAAATTTTACGATGAATATAGGACTAGTGATGGGATGTCATGGTGGTGTATCTGCTGCCACTTCACTTTGTATTGTGGGTGATGGGTCACAAAGACTTGACAGCAGATTTCATGAGGGTTGGAGGGTAGCATGGAAGACAAATAAGGGGCAATAGACAATCTGGTGGCCAGTCTTGGGACAGCGTTATTTTCATCAGTATAACTTGGGGTTAAGACATTTTTGCAAGTCATGTGTGGGTGAGCTGCAGGGTGGGGTTAGAACTTACGAAAAAGGAAAAACTAGAACATTCTGATGTTTTACACAAGGGATAAAACTACCCCAAGTTCCTGCTTAGATCCCACTCTTGACGTGGAGTCACACCTGCATGTTTCCGTTCATCCCCAATGGTGCGGAATGTCCTTGTGAAGTGGAAAAGCATATGATCGAAGAGTTTTGTTCTATGGTGCTAATTAGCAACTTGTTCTTGGCAATGGTGAAGGGCACCGGCCAAAGGCATAGTCTTTATTGAAGAATACTGAGGCGAATAGTGGCGAACAAGGTGTTGTGCTTTGTGCCGTTCCTGTACAGTTTACTGTGACCACTCGGTCGTGTCCATACTCGTGCAGATCCCTGAGGCAGGCGGCCTTGGTGACATCGGCGCGACGACAGGCGGCGGACTACCCGCTTGGAGCTGACCGACCACTGTTCCGGAGCCCCAGATGTCACCGGGACTCCTTGCTGTGCCTTTTACGTCTTGCAGGCGCCTTTCGATGGACTGGCCATGAGGCCCATTTGCATGTTTTTTCATTGTATATTCGCTGTCAGTCGATGGATGCATGCATGTGACTAGTCGCTGCGGCCGTCTTTTGATTTTGGACGTCTAGGTTCAGACGGCGTAGGATTCTGACATGTGTGCGCAGAGTTACGACCAAAACAGTGGTTTTGGGCCGGTTTTAGGACAGCTCTTGGACTGCCGCGTGAGACACCCGCCGTGCGCCGCGGCAGGTATTTATGCCCTGGACCTGTCAGTTGTCATTTCTCTCTGCATATGCTATATTGAAGCATTCTGACACTGTGCCTTGTGTCTCCTAGCAAAATCCTTGCCGTTGTGTGTACGACTTGTGACTGTCGTCATCGTCTGACCAGGCACTGACGCCCGGTCAACGGCTCTGTTTCTAGGAAGCTTCTACGCACTTTCTCATGGTATCAGAGCAGTGAGACAGTTCTCACTGAGCTTCGCAGCAGAGACGCAGCAGCGCAGCAGAGACGCAGCAGAGCAGCAGCAGTGAGAGTCACCGCTGCAGCAGAGTTTCTGGGACCTGTTGGTGACGGCCGGTTGCCGTCAATGTACTCCACCCACCACGTGAGATCGCAGCTGCAGAGGCAGCAGCAGCGGCGTGTACCGCCATGCAGAGGTGTTTGCCAGCTGCGGTGCGTGCAACCGCCCTCCCACAACCGCAGCAGCAGAGCAGCAGCAGCAGAGGCGGCGGCGGCAGCAGCGCAGCAGCAGCGCAGCAGCAGCGGCCGCAGCAGCAGCGTGGCAGCAGCGGCGGCAGCAGTAGCGCAGCAACAGCGCAGCAGCAGCGTCGGCAGCAGCAGCGCAGCAGTGGCAGCGGCACAGCTGCAGCAGCGGCTGTCGCGGCGACAGCAGCAGCGCAGCAGTGGCAGTAGCAACAGCGCGCGGCGGCGGCAGCCAGCAGCAGCGCGCGGCGGCGGCAGCCAGCAGCAGCTGCAGCGCGCAGCAGCAGCAGCAGTAGCAGCAGCGCAGCCGCTGCTGCCACCGCTACACACGCAGCTATGCAGCTGCTGTTGCAGCTGTCAGCACAGCTGCAGCAGCACCTAGGCGGAAGCTGCTGCACAGCTTCCGCGGAGCTGCCGCGCGCCACCGCGAAGCGGCTCCACACGCGGCAGAACCGTGACAAGAAAAAAAAGGAGGGGACGAGCTTACGTCAGCATTGTTGATTGCTGACGTCATCAGGTCGTACTGACGTCAGCGACCACTTGCTGACGTCAGCATTAGACTTAGCAAAATTTTCACCCGGAAAGTCAAAAGTTGCCAGCGTTTCAACTCACCGAGAAACGCAGACGGTTTTGAAACCCGGCAAACTTGACCTGTCGTTCCATAGTGAGCGGCGACATGAGTTCGCCTGACGACAAGGACAAGGGACCAGGTGATCCCTCCTCTTCTTCGGGGGTATTGAGCCCTCACTCGCAGGCCATTGAGGACCTGCTCAGCCAGCATGAGGGATGCGTCGTCTGTAGCGAGAGCAGACTGACGTGATCCGCACGCTGACTGAGCTCCTGCGCCCTCAGTCCACGGCTCCTTTGCGGATTTCTGAGGGAGCTGCCGGCGTTGTGGCCTCCACCCATCACTCGCCCTAGGTGCCCGTGACAGGTGCTCCGCCTGCTTCACCTCCTGGTATGGTTTCTCCACCACCTGCGGACCTCCTTGATGATGAGCCATTCATGCCAGGCTTTGAGAATGACTCCCAGGAGTGGGAGATTCGTCTCTCACTGGAGCGCTTCCGTCAGCTGCAGACGGGTATCCGACCTCCACCCGTGTCCCGGATACGACCGTCACCTGACTTCCCCGGTGATCACCCCCTTCCGAGAGTTTTCTCCGTCTCTCGTCCTCCTCAGCTTGCGCTTACTCTCCCCACGGAGCGGCAGCCAAAGGACTTTGAGGCACCACCTCCACGGCACATCAGCTAGGATGGATTTGACTGCTGGGAGATCCTGTTTCAGGTGTGAGCCACTTCCGAGGGAGTGTGGCCTTACTACCACAGCCCATACCAGTCTATAGATCCAGTACAGGTGCTGACAACAGCCCGGGCCATGCGAGGACTTCTCTACGCCATGCCACGCAAGACTGTCATCGACTTCCGCCCCTTCCTCGGCGAGGCTGGCACAGGCACCGGAGCAGATCCTCGTGGAGACTGAGATCTGGCGTTGTCCCTACTGGCCGCAGAGACGCACGCTATGCGTGCGTCTCACATTCGTGCTTTCCACTCGCTCCGTCAGGGACCAGCGGAGCCTGCGGCGGATTACTGGCGACGCGCCATGAAAATTTACACGCGTCTGGGGACCTCAGGGGGCACACAACTATGGGCACTTCGGACGATCATGCTCGGAGTTCGCCTGGAGTACACCGACATCTTCACACGGTATAGCGACACTGCTTTCAAGCCTTTCTCACCCACCCTGCAGCTGCTCCCTAGGGCCCATCAGCTCTTCCTCCAGGTGACGTCGGCCCGCGAGGCAGTAGTAGCACATCAGGAGACTTCCCTCGCTACAGCAATCCTCGCCTTACCACCATCTTCCCTCCTGCAGTCACCCTCATCTACCTCCATCACGACCTCGTCTTTCGCCTCCTCTTCAACCCCGTCTACACCCACGCAGACGTAGGGCTTTGCAATAGCTGCCTAGGGGAAGAAGAAGAATAGGAAGCGCGGATCGGGTCAGTAGCAGTCGTCATCCAGTGGTAGCAGTGGCTGTTCCGTGCATTGCTACAACTTTGGAGGTGCCCATC
Organism: Penium margaritaceum; assembly: GCA_023375785.1. Taxonomy (NCBI): domain Eukaryota; kingdom Viridiplantae; phylum Streptophyta; class Zygnematophyceae; order Desmidiales; family Peniaceae; genus Penium; species Penium margaritaceum. The sequence continues at coordinate 141,755 of SZWC01003105.1, read as the reverse complement.
GCTACACCGAGTGCCAGCAGCCGCTTGACTGGGAGCACATCACTCGCGGACTTCAGGCTCCCCATGCTGCTCGCACCGCGTCCGGCACGTCACCCGCACACTCCTCTGGACGCGCGGCGACCACGACTACAGCTGTTCTTGCGTCCTCACCAGCGATCAGTAGTGATCCAGACCCACGTGACCGCACCATTCCCGAGCTTCGTCATCTTCTGGCGCTTTGCTTTCAGGGAGGTGCGAGTGTGTTGTCATCGTCGAGTGGGTCACAGACTGCTTGTTCGTCCGTCCTCGTGACTTGTGATGACACGTGTGGGGGAGCACAGTACGCATGTGATGATGTTGGGCCTGACTGCACTGACTGGATTCATGAGTCTCACCTTCGTGATGTACGTNGATCCAGACCCACGTGACCGCACCATTCCCGAGCTTCGTCATCTTCTGGCGCTTTGCTTTCAGGGAGGTGCGAGTGTGTTGTCATCGTCGAGTGGGTCACAGACTGCTTGTTCGTCCGTCCTCGTGACTTGTGATGACACGTGTGGGGGAGCACAGTACGCATGTGATGATGTTGGGCCTGACTGCACTGACTGGATTCATGAGTCTCACCTTCGTGATGTACGTTGTTCCTTCCCGTTGACGGCTCAGCGTCCCTCTGATGTCGAGTGTTCCATTACTCGCTGTACAGTGACGTCCACCAGTCTTGACTCCGGTGGCACTTGGATCATTGATTCCGATGCCACCCACCACATGACGTGTCGTCGTAGTGACTTTGTGGTACTTGGTCCTGTCACGACTGTCCGTTTTGTTCGTACAGGCTCTGGTCAGTCCTTACCGGTCCACAGTGTTGGGGTTGTATGCTTTGATGGTCCGTCTGGCCCCCTTTATCTCTCTGACGTGCTGTTTGTGCCTGATCTTGAGCTCAGTCTTCTGTCTGTGCGTGCCTGCACTCTGATGGGCCTCTCCGTCGAGCATACCGCTGATTCAGCGACGATGACTGCTCTTGACACCCGTAGCATTGTCCTGCGTGCTTCAGTCGTAGATGATTTGTACCGCATTGCTTGGCCATCTTCCCCTTGCTCTCCCCCTTCATCTAGTCGTGTTTTTGTCACTGGTGTTCTATTCTCAGAACACCAGAGGTTGCTTCATTGACATCTGTGTCATGTGGGCTCTGACACTGTGTCGAAGCTCATACGGACAAAGCTCGCTCTTGGCCTTGACGTGGCTTCTTTCGAGAAGCCACCCAAGACCGACTGCCTTTTTTCGCTCAGGGAAAGATGCACCGGTGCACTTATCCTGATTTGCGTTCTCGAGCGCTCAGGCCACTCCAGTTGGTCCACTCGGACCTGCTTGGTCCTCTCCCGGTCGACTCCCTGTCCGAGAGGGGACGGTATGTTCTGACGCTGACTGATGACTTCACCCGGATGCGGTGGGTCTACAGTCTGCGTCAGAAGAGCGACGCCGCCCTTGCGGTTCGGCTCTGTCTCGTGATGGCTGAGCATCAGTCTCGCCACACGCTACATACCTTTCGGTTGGATCGCGGCGGTGAATTCGTCGGTGAGATGGACTCCTTCTTTGCTGAGCACGGCATTTTTCACCAGGTCTCCGCTCTTGCTACCCCACAGCAGAACGATGTCTTTGAGCGCTGGAACCGCACCATGGAGGATGCGGTCTGCGCCATGCGGTCTGAGTGCGGTCTCCTTGAGTCCTTTGCCTTCGAGGGCTTCACCTACATGACTTGGGTCTGGAACCGCCTCCCGCATGGTCCGCTTTCGGATCATGTTACACCGTACAAGCTCTGGTTTGGCCACCGTGCTGATCTTCGTCTTGCACGCGTCTGGGGTTCCCTGGCCTCCGTGTGGTACACCGAGGACCAGCAGGGGTCCAAGGTCTCCCCTCGGGGTCGCTTGTGTCCCTTCATTGGCATCTCCTCGCGGTCGAAGGCCTGGCGCTTTTGGGATCCCACTCGACGTCGTGTCATTGAGTCCCGTGACGTGCTGTTTTTCTATTCTCTCACATACCGTGAATTGACTTCGATCACAGCTCTCTCCGCAGCTCATGTCCCTGCCTGTGAGGGTCCTCGGCGGATGGGGGAGACTTCTCCGCCAGTGACCATTTCTTGTCAGGCTGATGTGTCCGCTCGAGTCCCCTCTCGATCTCTAGCACTTGATGACCCGGGTATCATTGCCGTTGGTCCAGAGATCCCGCCTGCTCAGCTTGTTTCACACCCCACAAGTAGCGCTGCTCTCACGCCTCCTCCTGCATCACCACCTATGGCCACTGGCACCCCTGCTCCGGTGTCTGACCCAGCCCAGCCCACTCCTGTCCCTACGTCGGCTGACACTCCTGTCTCAGTGTCCGGGCCAGCCTTGCCAACTGTCACCTCCAGCTCAGTGTCCCCCACACACACTTCTCCTCGCACGGCGTCTCCAGCTGCCTCGTCTCAGCCCTCACCAGCGGTCGTACCTGTCCCTGTGGTCGTACCTGTTCCTGAGCCTGATGTGTGCCCCTCGACCTCCGGTTACTCCCGTGAACCCGGTGGTCGCCTTCGACCACTGGATTCCAGAGCTCAGCGAGCGTTGGGTCCCGGACCCAAGCGTTCCTCTCATAGCATCGCGAGCGGTGATCCAGGCACAAAGGCCTTAGGCCTGAGTGTCCACACTGAGCTTTCAGAGGTACACCCAGCGTGCCTTATGAGGCACGACCTGGTCACTCGCGAGTTCCATATCGCTTATGATGCAGCAGCTGATCTCGTGGCCGTCAGGCCTGACACTGAGGCGTGTGCACTTGCCACGCAGAGTTCCGCCTCTATGGCGCCTGACCCGGGCACATTGAGGGAGACTTTCTCATCGTAGGATGTTGAGGCCTGGCGAGCTGCTTGCGAGGATGAGCTTCGCGCCATCCAAGAGCACAGAGTCTACGAGCTGGTCGACCTTCCCCTTGGGAGGAAGGCGATTCAGGTCAAGTGGATCTTTCATAAGAAAGTGAAGCCGGATGGCTCACTGGAACGCTTCAAGGCCCGCTTGGTCGTCAAGGGGTTCTCTCAGATTGAGGGAGTTGATTACACTGACACCTTTGCCCTTGTTGGCTGCATGACCTCAGCTCGAGCTCTGTTCGGTGTAATGGTTCAGCATGACTGGGAACTACACCAGATGGATGTGAACAACGCGTTCCTCCATGGCTCTTTGGATGAGGAGATCTACGTGGCTCAGCCACTAGGCTTTGAGGAAGGTGACAAGGTCTGGCGCTTGCGCAAATCCTTGTACGACCTCAAGCAGTCTCCACGGTGTTGGAACCGGGAGATCATTAGCACCTTGACTCGCGTAGGATACGTACAGAGCAAGGCAGACCCCTCACTCTTCATCCTACCGACACCCGAGCGGTTCACCGCCATCCTGGTCTATGTTGATGACCTTCCGATCGCGTCTCCGTCCCTGGAGGCCGTGAAGGAGGCCAAGGCTGTCCTGCAGACCGCCTACAGGATGAAGGACCTCGGTCGTCCATCAGTGTTTCTTGGTATGGAGATCATGCGAGATCGCAGACATCGGACACTGTTGCTGCATCAGGCCCGATACGCACGAGTCGTGGGGGAGCGCTTTAGCGATCTCCTTAGTGCAGTGCCCACTGCTTCCACACCCCTCACACTCGATGGGCAGGATGCCTTGAATGTGGATGACCTGACACAGCTGGGGGAGACTGTGGACGTGACCTTGTACCTCCGTCTTATCGGATCTTGGATGTATCTGGCCACTACCACGCGTCCCGACATCGCGTTGGTCGTCAACCTCCTCGCTCAGTTCTCGCAGGCTCCACGTGCGAGAGCTCTTCACACGGCTGTGCAAGTGGTACGGTACGTGGTCTCCACGCCGTATCTCGGACTCTGCTTTTGTCGGCGATGTTCGGTGGTCCTTGACGGCTACACTGACAACGACTGGGCTTGGAGCCCTGACGGGCGCAGTCGCACTGGCTACGTGTTTCCGCTCGGTCGTATCGCTTTGTCTTGGCGAAGCGGGAAGCAGGGCTGCATCGCACGTAGCTTGTCGGAGGCAGAGTATGTGGCTTTGGGGGCAGGGGCTGCTGAGGCAGTTTGGCTGTAGCGCTTGTTTCTTCAGCTTGGGCAGTGAGTACCCACCATTGTGCTGCGTTGCGACAACCAGAGTGCTCTCGCCATTGCGGAGAACTCTGGTGTTTTTCATGCTTGCACAAAGCACATTGCGGCTGAGCATCACTTCGTTCGTGATCTGGTGGAGTGACGCGTGATCTCCATCATGTGGGTTGGCACTGACTTGCAGCGTGCTGATTTCTTGACGAAGGCACTTGCCCACGGAAAGTTCTTGGTGGCCATTTGTTCTGTTGGACTTCGCCCCGTGCGTGACAGTGGTTGAGTGTGGGATGTACGTTTGCGTCTCATCTGTCTGTGTCACCCATTATGTGGTTGTACCAGTGCTGCACGCGTATGGACATGCGTACCATCGGGTCATGGGGGAGTGTTGTGCTTTGTGNCGTTCCTGTACAGTTTACTGTGACCACTCAACCGTGTCCATACTCGTGCAGATCCCTGAGGCAGGCGGCCCTGGTGACACCGGCGTGACGACAGGCGGCGGACTACCCGCTTGGAGCTGACCGACCACTGTTCCAGAGCCCCAGATGCCACCGGGACTCTTTCTTGTGCTTCCTACGTCTTGCAGGTGCCTTTCGGCGGACTGGCCATGAGGCCTATTTGCATGTTTTTGCATTGTATGTTCACTGTCAGTCGATGGATGCATGCATGTGACCAGACGTTGTGTCCGTCTTTTGATTCTGCATGTCTAGGTTTAGACGGCGTAGGATTCTAACATGTGTGCGCAGAGTTACGGCCAAAACAGTGGTTTTGGGCCGGTTTTAGGACAGCTCTTGGACTGCCGCGTGCGACACCCGCCCTGCGCCGCGGCAGGTATTTATGCCTTGGACCTGTCAGTTGTCATTTCTCTCTGCATATGCTATATTGAAGCATTCTGACACTGTGCCTTGTGTCTCCTAGCCAAACCCTTGCCGTTGCGTGTACGACCTGTGACTGTCGTCACCGTCTGACCAGGCACTGACGCCCGGTCAGCGGCTGTGTTGCTAGGAAGCTTCTACGCACTTTCCCAGCTCAGCTCAAATGCTGATGATCAGACTTATGCCTCAATCTCATTCTCGGCAATGTATTTTTGTGCTTGACACACTCGACACTCGTCACCGAAGTACACTTACTGCTTGATACAAGTTACCCATTCATCCCAAACACCCGTATCGTCTTTTGTCCCGCACCTCATCCCTGTAAACCACCTACGCTACGACAACGGTGACAAGTTGTGCTTGCTATGTTCACCGTTATCAGGATGTGGCTGACGAGTTTGCAGGTGTACTTCACCACTGCTAGGATCAACAAGAAGAAGATTGACCTCACGGCCTCGCTTCTACGTGGCACCGCTTTGAGTTGAGGGTCAGATCTATAGGCCATCCAACGGCAGCAAGGAACGAGCGGAGCTAGATCAACGTCTCATGCGACCGCTCTCACATCGTCGACAGCAAGTGTATTACCTCTCAAGCAGATAAATCCGACGCGGCACGACTCCCTCACGCTACCAAAAATGTGGAGCGATTTTGCACACGCTTAACCCACTTGCTTTGGGAAGCTGAACGAGAAGTCTGACGCACGGTATAGACTCCAACATCTGCGTAAGCAATCCAACATGGCAGATACACTCGAGTGGTACGGTACGTGGTCTCCACGCCGTATCTCGGACTCTGCTTTCGTCGCCAGTGTTCGGTGGTCCTTGACGGCTACACTGACAGCGACTGGGCTTGGAGCCCTGACGGGCGCAGTCGCACTGGGTACGTGTTTCTGCTCGGTGGTACCGCTTTGTCTTGGCGAAGCGGGAAGCAGGGCTGCATCGCACGTAGCTCGTCGGAGGCTGATTATGTGGCTTTGGGGGCAGAGGCTGCTGAGGCAGTTTGGCTGCAGCGCTTGTTTCTTGAGCTTGGGCAGTCAGTACCCGCCATTGTGCTGCGTTGCGACAACCAGAGTGCTCTCGCCATTGCGGAGAACTCTGGTGTTTTTCATGCTCGCACAAAGCACATTGCGGTTGAGCATCACTTCGTTCGTGATCTGGTGGAGCGACGCGTGATCTCCATCATGTGGGTTGGCACTGACTTGCAGCGTGCTGATTTCTTGACGAAGGCACT
>SZWC01003105.1:99433-112178 GCA_023375785.1 Penium margaritaceum | reverse complement strand
GTCATCAGGAACGCTGATAAGAATGTCTTATGGCCCCAAATCTTCATCTGGGCCCGAGGCCTACCTCAGAACTGAAAACAAGCCCAGGATGTGCAAAAATATACCCGGTAAAATGAAATATTTGGAAAGGAATAGAGGCTTCGTTTCCTCCACCAAAGGGTAATCGTTCAAGACGACCTAAAAGGACATCAACGTGTGATTTTCGAAAAATCGCAAAGGCCGGCGGGGTGAGGAAGTTGGACGAAAAATATTTTTGAAAATTTTCGGATTTTTACTCTCCAGGAAAATAGGTGATGAAAGCCTTCTTGCATCAGGGAAATTGAGTGGTGTGCACGAACGCAATCGTTGCAAGAGCTTGGGCATTAAGGAAATGGAGGGGTGTGCACATGATTCTTACCAAATTAGGTAAAAATTCCTAGAATAAGTCGGGAAATGGAAGATTTCGAGGCGGAAACATGAAATGGGAGCAAGAAGAATGTTCATCTCTTCAAAGGGGAAGTTTGGTAAAAGGTTGTAAACAGTACATTGCGCTCGGCTCTAAGTGCATGCATTCGTGGAAAGAAGAAAAAGAGATAAAATCCTTGGCCTACTTGCGCGATACCCACAGTTTCGGCCTCCGACTTTTGTCTTGGCCATTTTTCGCACATTTTACACGCGGTACTCACTTTACACAGAAGATACATGCAGTACCCACTTTTGTCGACGCGCCTGGGATCATGCATGCCGTACCCACTATTGCAAAGAAATTCCGCGTGAATTTGTTTGTGAACTGTGGGTATCCGGTGTTTTTAATTTCAAGTTTCAATGATTTCAGACACCATTTCTAGACCGCACCAATTCGTGACCGGCTCTAATGCATCTCCGGTGTCTTTAACGGTAGGTCAACTTCCGACGGAAGCAATATGTGTTCGAAGCAACCCTTTAAGAAACTGCTAGGAAGCTTCCTAGCCTTGCTGCTGCTGCCGTGGCGACACTGTCCAGTCAGCTGACGCACTAGCAAGCAGGCAGGTGCAAGAAACAGCAAGGATCAGGCTAGGGAGACGCGCAAAGTCTCATAAGCTTCAATAGCTTAGTAAATGCAGAGAGAGAGTGACAACTGACAGGTCCAGGTCATAAATACCTGCCGCGGCGCACGGCGGGTGTCGCACGCGGCAGTCCAAGAGCTGTCCTAAAACCGGCCCAAAACCACTGTTTTCGCCGTAACTCTACGCACACATGTCAGAACCCTATGCCGTCTGAACCTAGACGTGCAGAATCAAAAGACGCACGCATCGACTGGTCACATGCATGCATCCATCGACCGACAGCGAGTATATAATGCAAAAACATGCAAATGGGCCTCATGCCCAGTCCGCCGAAAGGCGCCTGCAAGACGTAGAAGGCACAGCAAAGAGTCCCGGTGACATCTGGGGCTCTGGAACAGTGGTCGGTCAGCTCCAGACGGGTAGTCCGCCGCCTGTCGTCGCGCCGGTGTCACCAGGGCCGCCTGCCTCAGGGATTTGCACGAGTATGGACACGGCCGAGTGGTCACAGTAAACTGTACAGGAACGACACTAAGCACAACACCCTTATCCCCTACTTCATTGGCCGGTTTAAATAGGGGGTTTCAACTTTCGAACGTTCGCAGAAAGGTCGACTAGCGTCACATGTGAGAACAGACATCGCGCAGCTCCTTTGCCGGACATGCTGCGAATGTGCCGTGATGTTGCGTTACGCGGGGCATGCCGTCGATGTGGACAACATGCGAACAGGCTCTAATTGTAGCACGTGTCGAGGACGCGATATGTTGCCAGATGGACGTTGTCATCCACATGGCAACGACGCCAGCTGGCGGATACTTCGAGGTATAGCGACATGGTGCTAACGTTCTGATGTCGAAGCTGTCGTGCCTCCCCTCGTCTATGATTGTCATCCCGGTGCATGATAGGAATACTATTTCTTGTAACGTCCTATGACGTCTTCACACTGCATGCATGGGACGCGACGGTTGTCGCCATGGAAAGTCGGCCAACCGCCATGTCATGTGGACGTTCTCTCTTGTCGTTCGCAGGGGTCCTGCCCGTTCAGCCATTGTTGATGTGTAGTCGTCATGTTCTTCCAATGTCGCCCCTTCGTCGTCGCGGGCTTCTGTCTTCGGGATGGTCCTCCTCCTCGCGGTAACAACTGGTGGGTTTTCCAAGTGTAGATGGTGGGTACGATGCATATTAGGACGCATGTCGCACATTGTTATACCCACTGTTGGCCACCATGGCCGCCACTTTGTACGCCAGTGGAGGCGATTACCCGTCCGATGAGGACGACGACCCACCCGAGGTCCTCGTGTCCCTGTATCACCCGGAGTCATCTTTCCATTTTACTGAGTGGGAGGAACACAAGTGGCACTGTCACGTCAATGTCGTGGAGCGCATGACTCCTCGCTCCCCAGACCGTGTTGAAGAGCGCACGATGCAACTTGGAGGCAGTGAACGTGTCCGTGCGTTTCTTGGTTACCGTGCTGGTGGGTTGAACCCACTTTCTTTCTAGACATGGCGTCCTCGCCGACGGGGTTGGACCTCCTGCTTGGTCGAAGTACGCTCACCGCAAGCCATCTCACACCAACATGTCTTCTGCCTGTTTCCTTGACATGTGACTCACATGTCTGTGTGGATGTCTGCTGTGCAGGGTCGTCTGATGAGGACACCCCGCTGCCCCCGCCGGACAACACTGTGAAAGATGTTGAAGCCGCTACTGGACGTGCGCGAAAACGCAAAGGAAGATGCACGGATTTCCCAGGCGGGCGTGCCTTTCGCAACATGGAAGCCTGTCGCAAAGCTGTCCAAGACTACGCAGTGGACCGCGGCATGCCGGTGTAGTGGGTCCGGAGTGAGCCAACTCGTCTCGAAGTCCGTTGCGGACAGTGGAAGCAAGCAGGCTGCCCGTGGCTCCTGAAGGCGCGCTATCAGCGCAAGCACGGCAATGTTGCCATCATCGAATATGTGGATGGCCACAAGTGCTCCCCCGCCACCAAGAAGGGCGACCAGGCTCGCCGGGCTGCATGGGTTCTGCGGCACATTGAGCAGACCATCAAGAAGAGGCCCTCGACGGACACAAAAGCGCTGCAACAGATCGTGGAGGCTCGTACTGAGGAGAAGGTGGCGTACCCCGTGGTCTACCGTGCAAAGAAGGCTGCCCAGGAACAGCTGATGGACAAGAAGGCGCTGTCGTGGTCCTTGTTCCCGGCGTACGTTGAGGAGGTGAGTACTGCTTTCTTCGTACGCGGTTACGCCAACTGGATATGTGACTGAAACGCACGGACGTCTTAAGTTTTCGTCCCCATGCCATGTCTCTCTTGCAGCTAAAAACGAGTGGACCCACAGACGTTTGGATGCACAGAGCAAGACAAGAAGCAGGTTTTCCGCCGTGCCTTCGTCACTCTCGGGGCGTGTCGTGATGGCTGGAACCACGTCCGCCGCATCGTAACCATGGACGTGACGTTCTTGAAAAATGATTTCAAGCAAGTGCTTCTGATTGCCCAGTACTGGGATGCAAACAACCACTCTGTGCCCATGGCGTGGGCGCAGTGCGGACAGGAGGAAAAGGAAAACTGGCTGTGGTTTGTGCAGCAACTGGTGCAGGCGTACCCCACTATTCGTGACCGCGGGACTGCCATCATCTCCGACCGCGATGGCGGGCTTCTTGCAGCTGTGGCACGTGAAGTGCCAGGTGCTACGCATACGTATCGTGCGCAACACATCCGCGAGAACATGAAGTCCAAGGCGGGTCGTGTTGTCGCGGACCTCTTCTAGACCCTCGCGCATGCCTTCACCTAGCGGGAGTTCATGCGCGCGCAGGAGGAGTTGGCAAAGGCTTCCACGCCCGGTCTGCAGTACATTTTTGGAGGGGGCACAGAACCTGGCATCCCACTTGCTGCGTGGAGCCGTTTGTACATCCCCGTGCCCTGTGGTGGCCACACAACCAGCAACGCAGCAGAGTCACTGAACGCACGCATCAAGGACCTGAGGCATCTGTACCCGTTTCACTGCTTTGCTCAGCTGTACGTCTGGGTGCAGAAGCTGTTTGCAGACCGCCGGAAGCTCGCGCATGACTGTGAGTCCGCGCTGTCCCCCTTCGTGGAAGAGAAGTTGAAGAACTACACGTAGAAGGCGAGGCACTACGACATCATCCCGGCCAGGCCACTATCCGGAACGATGTCCGGTCCAAAGAGTATGTCGGGCCGAGAGGTCGAGTGCCACACGAAGAAATGCAGCTGCGGGCAGTGGGCCGAGTATGGATTTCCATGCCAGCATGCGGTTAGTCTGCTTCTGGACGCTGGCGTAAGGCCCGACATGTATGTGGACATCCACCTGACGAAGATGGCGTGGAAGAGAACGTACAATCAGCCCATGCCCGGTGTCAACCTCGGCGACGTGCAGTACGCGGAGAGTGGATGGGGTCCCCGGGCAAAAAACGTGGCGCAGGGAGGCCCAAGTCGAAACGCAAGGACCGGTACGAACGTCGCAAGCTCAACCGCATCTGCAGCCACTGCGGCCTCTCTGGGCATGGACCGCGGAAGTGCACCAACCAACCTGCACTGTCTGCAGCTAACGTGGCCGCAGCACGTGCCAAGCAACTGGCCTCTGGACGCGGAGTGCGTGGTGATGGTGGGCTACAACTTGGACCTGCAGCAGCAGGCGCAAGAGGAGCAGGTGGCGGAGCTAGAGCAGGTGGAGCAGCAGGCGCAGCAGGAACTGTAGCAGGAGCAGCAGGCGCAGCAGGAGCTGCAGGAGCAGCTAAAGCGGCAGGAACAGCTGGAACAGCAGGTGCAGCAGAAGCTGTTGACGCAGCAGGAACAGCAGGATTGCATGCGCAGTAGGAGCTGCAGGAATAGCTGGAGCAGCACCTAGTGGTGCTGCTAGTGGTGCTGCAAAAGGTGCTTCAAGTGGGCCTGCAAATGGTGCTGCGGCAGGTGATGGGGGTGATAATGGAGATGGTGGTGAAGCTCGTGACCCCGCCTTTTCATCGGAGGTTGACAACCCTGGCAGTCCAGCGGACAATGATCTGTCGTCATCAGACTGGTCGGACGAGGAGAGTGCCTCGGACTATGAGACAACTGAGACAGAAGAGTGGGAGTCAATGGATGGCTCCTCCTACTCTACGTCATGTGAAGAAGACGAACCGATTCCGCGCAAACGTAGTCGCCGTTCTGTCTGCTGATAGGTAATGCCCGTTGTGTGTACTACATGTCTTGCCTAGTGGTGCGTTGTTCGAGTCAATTATGTTGGACGCATCTAATCCGTTGTGTGTACTTGTGTTCTATGCAGGTGAGGCACATCCACATCTTCATGAACAAGGTCGTCAAGCGGCAGCCAAGGCTGAAAGTACACCGGCACAGGGTCAGATCACATGTGGCCCACAACACTGGGTGTGCAGCAACTGGTGCACAAGGCATGTGTGCCATGATGGCTAGTCTCACCCTGGGCAAGGCAGAGGTGGAGGAGGCCAGATATCAAGTGGCCAACCCCTGCACGGGCATGTGTGCCTCTCCCTTTGGGGAAGTCTTCTATGATGCATGCATAGAGTTCACTGAAGGTGCAGAGTGCCCTNGTGTGTACTGCATGTCTTGCCTAGTGGTGCGTTGTTGGAGTCAATTCTGTTGGACGCATCTAATCCGTTGTGTGTACTTGTGTTCTATGCAGGTGAGGCACATCCACATCTTCATGAACAAGGTCGTCAAGCGGCAGCCAAGGCTGAAAGTACACCGGCACAGGGTCAGATCACATGTGGCCCACAACACTGGGTGTGCAGCAACTGGTGCACAAGGCATGTGTGCCATGATGGCTAGTCTCACCCTGGGCAAGGCAGAGGTGGAGGAGGCCAGATATCAAGTGGCCAACCCCTGCACGGGCATGTGTGCCTCTCCCTTTGGCGAAGTCTTCTGTGATGCATGCACAGTTCACTGAAGGTGCAGAGTGCCCAGCTTGTGAAGTCATCTGTTTTGTGCACGGCCTACCCATGCACGTTCAATTGTGGGTCAGTACATATGACTTAGGTCCACTGCTGTTCTGGACTTGAATTTCACGAAGATGCACTCAATTTCGTTTGACCATTCCACTCACCCTGATGTTTGCTTCAAATGATCAGTAATGACAACTACAGAACCTTTGTTATTAGAAGTACAGACATTTGCCAGTCCTTACACCAGCATGATAGTAATGATTGCTTTTCTCCGTTCTGGTATGCGCTGCAAATCCGTGTGATGTCCGACTTACGTAGACAATGAAGGAACTTAGTGATGGAGTCTAGTGGTGGCTGACATGCAGTGTAGTAAAACAATGTATGCCATGACCACTTCCTGGACAATACTCGTCTCGAAATGCGTTTAAGACATAATGTGCACGATTAGAGTGAATTATACTCATCTTGCCCACTATGTACTCCGGCGTCCAAAGAGGTCTCCTAACGGCAGAAACATTGGATTATGTTCCGCATGTCCACTTTGTGTGACCTAGTTCTGAGCAGACATACATTCAACACAGTTGAAGACAGATGGTTGTGTGGCAAAAAGGAATTCAGGAAGTTGGGGAACGTTCATGATAATGTGGTCAAAACAGAACCACAGCAACCAGCGACAATATCAAGCCCAAGGCATCCATGGATGAGGGGTGTAAGGTGGACGTGCACATGGCATGCGTTCATCCAAAACCCAGCACATGGTCTCTGGTTCAGATGGGTCGTTCACCGAACTAGGTTGCTCCTCCCTTGCAATGAACGTGTCCCAGCGACTCTTGATCCTAACCCAGGCCTCCTTCACTTGGTGGGGAGTGAGCTGTGGCCTGGTGGGTACGGTAGGTTCGCCACCCCAAGCACCAACTTCATGCCAGCGTGTGGCGTGGTTGGTTTGGTAGATCCTACACACCGTGTCCCAAGTGTAGACACGGTCGGTCCAGAACCGCGTACGCACGTCCATAACGTCTGTGGGCTCGCTGTTGTCATGTCCATATAGCGGGCGACCCATGTTGTGTGCTGTGTACAACAGCGTCAATGGAGATGGCTTACGATGATTGCCAGCCCCGTATTTCTATATGGTGTACGTGCGGTTGCATCCGCACGGACAGTTAGGCTCGGATGATATCCATGGCTCCCATGCATCTGGGCCGTTCAATGGTCTAACACGGGGCAAAGGCCAGTCGAGGGTCTGTGCCATGGCTTCAGGTGTCGCAGCCCATGTCGTTTGTCGCGGATGGCGGCCATGTACACTGCACTTACGTGCCTCTCTGCGGTCCCATGCATCCCTCATTGCGACCCATGCTCGGTGGGCAACAAAGGTGTCCACATAACATCCAGTATTCACCCGCGGCCATTCCCACCAGTCGTGCGAGCGTGTGAAGACATGACGACAGTTTGCGATGATGAACCATACAACCTAGGTCATAATATGGGCGCGGGACAGGACGCCCGCCGTTCTGGACAGGACGGGCAGCCGTCCCGACGAGGACTGTAGCCCTGAACAGTGCTCCTTCTTTGACTGGCAAATTGTCGGTTCAACAATGTTTAAAACAAATTATGGTGTGAGGTTTGCAAGGTAATGTACATTGCACTTGATGGGCGGTGCTCGCGTTAGGCGAGTCAGCGGCGCACGATCATTGGAGGATGAGCAGTGTGACGGTTGCACTGGACCAATGCTGGTCCACGAAGACGAAGACGCCAAGTCAGACAGGAATCTGAAAATCGTGTGGTGCACTTGGCGTGGCGACTGCCACGCTGTCATTGGTGTGNGCCCTGAACACTGCTCCTTCTTTGACTGGCAAATTGCCGGTTCAACAATGTTTAAAACAAATTATGGTGTGAGGTTTGCAAGGTAATGTACATTGCACTTGATGGGCGGTGCTCGCGTTAGGCGAGTCAGCGGCGCACGATCATTGGAGGATGAGCAGTGTGACGGTTGCACTGGACCAATGCTGGTCCACGAAGACGAAGACGCCAAGTCAGACAGGAATCTGAAAATCGTGTGGTGCACTTGGCGTGGCGACTGCCACGCTGTCATTGGTGTGCGAGGCTACATTGGGATCCTGTTTCAATGCTGTTGACCTCAGTCGTCCCGTGTGGAAAGTAGGTATGCGGAGCATTAGTTAGTCCTCCATACGATTTTTGGCTCGATGGACGTCCGAAGTATTTGTTTTTAACAGTGGCTACCGGAAGTATTTTACACAGTTTGTGGACGTTATACGCATTTTCCTGCAAAGGTGGCCCTCCCATACTTTTTCTGCGAAAAGTAGGTACGACGTTCTTTAGTTGCGAAGACAGTGGGTATCCTAAAATCCTTAAATGGGTCAATTTTTTGCAAAGGGGATACATCCCCCATCCATTCCAATTGATGATTTGGATGCGCTTAGGTACTCGGGAAAAATGGAAGAGGATTGTGGCCTTAGTGTTCCTTAACTAGGGGTAAAGAGGAATGTGGAAAATTTTACAATGAACATATGACTAGTGATGGGATTTCATGGTGGTGTATCTGCTCCCACTTCACTTCGTATTGTGGGTGATGTGCCACAAATGTAAGGACTTGCCAATAGACTTCGGGAAGGGTTGGAGGGTAACACGGGAGAAAAACAAGGGGCAACAAGCAGGCTGGTCGCCAGTCTTGCGACAGGGTTGTTATCATCAGTAGAACTTGCTACTGATGATAACAACCCTGTCGCAAGACTGGCGACCAGCCTGCTTGTTGCCCCTTATTTGTCTCCCGTGTTACCCTCCAACCCTACTTGAAGTCTATTGGCTAGTCTTTACATTTGTGGCTCATCACCCACAATACAAAGTGAAGTGGGAGCAGATACACCACCATGAAGTCCCATCACTAGTCATATGTTCATTGTAAAATCTTCCACATTCCTCTTTACCCCTAGTTAAGGAACACTAAGGCCACAATCCTCTTCCATTTTTCCTGAGTACCTAAGCGCATCCAAATTATCAATTGGAATGGATGGGGGATGTATCCTCTTTGCCAAAAAATTGACCCATGAAAGGATTTTATCTCTGTTTGTCGCTGTCATCATACTTGTAGCACATGGCACATTGTCTCTACAGGGTGTATGTGTGTGTGTGTGTGTGTGTGTGTGTGTGTGTGTGTGTGTGTGTGTGTGAGAGAGAGAGAGAGAGAGAGAGAGAGAGAGAGAGAGAGAGAGAGAGAGAGAGAGAGAGAGAGAGAGATAGAGAGAGAGAGAGAGAGAGAGAGGTTGATTGACAAAGGCAGAGGTTGAGAGAGAACAAGAGTGTTGGCAATTTGTTTAACGTGACTACCCCTACAGGGTGGCTGTCAGCCTGGCTCTCGAGAGGCAGTGAGGATTTGTTTAGGCCGCTCTGGGTAGCGTCGCATTGTCTCACACTGTCCTCGAAACCTGTGTGACATCAACATCAGTGTCAATGGAGACCGGAACTCTAGTCACCCGTTGTATTGACGTTCATGAGTAACGGACACTTGACAGCCAGCCTGCCACTCGAGTGTCCATTTGATTACTTGACTTACACTCAAGCGGTCAATTGATTTCTTGCCTGTTGCTGTAGTGTCTGTTAGGAAATGAATCAACGACAGCCGCTGACTGTCTAATCTATTTGAAAAGAACGATCGGATGTCTCATGACATTCAAATCTTAACAAAGAGATTTACTCAAATGCTTTTAACAAGAAACACGATGCTTACAAAACATACAGGACGGTCCTCGAGACGGGCCCACCAACCCAAGATGTATTGAATTCCACACGGCTCATGGTACACTTTGAAACAATCCATACAAGAATGTAATCACGAGCCTTCACGGAAGTTTCCCGACTGATTACGCATTAATGTACACTTTTGCCTAAAGTTGCGCATGTTGGTTCGTACACCACCTCAAACAATCAACACGTGCACTCTCACGCAGTGAGGAGGGGAGGGGAGGGACGAGGAGAAGTAGATCGGGAAGAATAAGCAAAGCAGAAAAATAGGCACTTGCGACCTTTGAAAACTCGATCAGCATTCTTACACTGTCAGGTCACGTTCATGCAAAGTCATAAGTACAATCGAGCCCATTCATCCTCTATGGGGACAAACCCAGGTTATCGTCTCTACCGCTTGTTGAAATCTAGAATACTTGGGATGGAATTCTTCCTACTTAAGTACAAGTGTAAAATTGAAGAAAGATGTAAAATCTTCCTTGTACAAAGCTGTACACTTGTGTACACCTTCACCTACACCACACTCAATGTTACACACACCTCTTCATACACTTTCCACGAACACTTTCACCCCCACCCCCCCTCCCCTCCAATCTTCCACACTCATCTTGTTTGGACAAATCGACATGGTACACTAGTGCACGTCTACATTCACTCCCAGCATACACTTTCAACCCCCCCCCCCCCCCCGTACACACTAGTGTCTAGTTTCACACACTCCACACCCATACAATTATACACCTCCACATTCACTCCTCACGCGCACTTTCACCCAACAACCTCCGCTCTCCCCTATATCCACTTCAAGCCAAATCCACATGATTCCATTCACTAGTGTACACACACAACCACAAAAAACCATAGTTATCATGCACCTCCGTATGCACTCCTCGCATACACTTTCATCTCCCTCCCGACCTACCACACAATCTATCCATCCACCTCTAGCTCAACCCAGAAGATATTGTTATGTGGTGTGTGGCTTCCTAGAACCTTCATGTTTGACCAGTTTCCTTTTTACATACTTCTTTTAGTGTATTAAATTGATTTGCTTCACTCTACCTCAATGTTTCAGCCAAGTCTTAGCTTGATACAATGTTGGGACTTGACAACACAAGAAGTATATCTTGGGTTTGTAGGGATTGGAATTGTGTCCTATGTTGTATCCAAAAAGGGAGGCATAGGCTAGTCCCGCTGACTGCTCACGCTATCTCATAAGTAAGCGGCTAGAAGGGCCCTAAAAATATGCAACTCCTTGCAAAAAACTGGGTTCATAACGTGGAAAAAGCAGGTGGTAATGGAAGTCTTGGGATTGCTTGGACAAAGGAGGAAGCAATGTCCATTGGTTTTCCTGTGGTGGTAGAAGGGGCATACTTCTCCTTGGCTTAGGTTTATGAAGTGAGGCGTGTGAGTTGCCAGTATTGTGTGAAAATTTAATGTTCTCAAAACTTATTTCATGCAGAGGTTAGGGGAATGCTTGGAATGTTTTCCTATGAAGGAGGGAAAAAAATGGTCTTTTTCGATGTTTTTGCTCCTGCTTTGTCTCAAAATGTGGTTGAAAGACATAGGGTTACCGTTGATGACGTTACACTACAAGGAGAGGGGGACAAGATGAGTCATTGCATAGGCATGGACTTGGGAACGGACTTGGAGACCAAGATAATAATGCTTTCATCCACGAAGGTAGGGTAAGGGCTTGACATGGGCCATACGGGCACAAAAACCAATGATGGGGACAAAGCAAAGGAGAAGGGAGGATCTAGAAGGTCTTAGACATCATGGCCAAGACATTAGGGGTAAAAGTGATGGTGTTTGGCAATTTGTATGAACTGGGATGGTAAGAATTTGTATGAATTTGGAAATATGATGGATCAAAGTATCTGGAAGGAGAATATGGATCGAAAAAATGCAAAGGGGGGCTAACACTTGTATGACGATTCACTATCAGGCCAGTGAGATGGAAGGATTTTCTCTTGGAAAACAGGTTGCCAAGGGTGAAAACCTTGCGATGGAGCCACCATTCAGTCGGCGGCTCCTCAAAGGAAAAGCATTGCAGATAATTGACCAAGACACTATAAAAATGTGAAAATGCACATCCCCAAGATTGAAGGCAGTCATACCCAAGTTCTACTGATGATAACAACCCTGTCGCAAGACTGGCGACCAGCCTGCTTGTTGCCCCTTTTTTTCTCCCGTGTTACCCTCCAACCCTTCCCAAAGTCTATTGGCAAGTCCTTACATTTGTGGCTCATCACCCACAATACGAAGTGAGGTGGGAGCAGATACACCACCATGAAATCCCATCACTAGTCATATGTTCATTGTAAAATCCTCCACATTCCTCTTCACCCCTAGTTAAGGAACACTAAGGCCACAATCCTCTTCCATATTTCCCGAGTACCTAAGCGCATCGAAATTATCAATTGCAATGGATGGGGGATGTATCCCCTTTGCCAAAAAATTGACCCATTTAAGGATTTTATCTCTTTTTCCTTTTTCCACGACTGCACGCACTAAGAGCCGAGCGCAATGTACTGTTTACAACCTTTTACCAAAGTTCCCCTTTGAAGAGATGAACGTTCTTCTTGCACCCCTTTCATGTTTCCGCCTCGAAATCTTCCATATCCCGAATTATTCTAGGAAATTTTACCTAATTTGGTAAGAATCATGTGCACACCCCTCCATTTCCTTAATGCCCAAGCTCTTGCAACGATTGCGTTCGTGCACACCACTCAATTTCCTTGATGCAAGAAGGCTTTCATCACCTATTTTCCTGGAGAGTAAAAATCCGAAAATTTTCAAAAATATTTTTCGTCCAACTTCCTCACCCCGCCGGCCTTTGCGATTTTTCGAAAATCACACGTTGATGTCCTTTTAGGTCGTCTTGAACGATTACCCTTTGGTGGAGGAAACGAAGCCTCTATTCCTTTCCAAATATTTCATTTTACCGGGTATATTTTTGCACATCCTGGGCTTGTTTTCAGTTCTGAGGTAGGCCTCGGGCCCAGATGAAGATTTGGGGCCATAAGACATTCTTATCAGCGTTCCTGATGAC
>SZWC01003105.1:45839-78146 GCA_023375785.1 Penium margaritaceum | reverse complement strand
AGCCCTCCATTGGTGGGGCGCGCTACTTCGTCACCTTCATCGACGACCACAGCCGCAAGCTCTACCTCTACATCATCAAGAGGAAGAGCGATGTCTTGTCCTGCATGCAGGAATTTGTGGCGGTTGTGGAGCGGCAAACGGACTTGAAGGTGAAGGCGTTCCGGAGCGACAACGGTGGCGAGTACGAGGGCTGCTCGGCATGGATGAAGAGCAAGGGGATCGCATGGCAGAAAACTACGCCACACTGTCCGTAGCAGAACGGCGTCACCGAGAGGGCAAACCGCACCATCCTCAACATGGTCCGGTCCATGTTGAGCGATGCCGACCTCGCGTAGCGGTACTGGGGCGAGGCGCCACGGACAGTGGCGTACATCATGAACCTGACATCGACAAAGCCGCTAAAGGACGCGGAGTGCAAGGTGTGGAAGACGCCACAAGAAGTGTGGAGCGGGAGGAAGCCAACTGTGGCACACCTCCACACTTTTGGTTGTGTTGCACATGCTGTTGTGCAGGCACGGGAGGGGCGGGGCAAGCTGGACCCGCGGACTTGCCGGTGCATCTTCGTCGGGTACAAGAGCGGGAGTAAGGCGTACCGGCTCTTCGACCCGCGGAGGCAACAGATCGTGAAGAGTCACGACGTCACGTTTGACGAGGACAGCCGTTGGACGGACAAGAACGCGGGTCTCTCCAAGCGGGGGGAGTGGCTGCCACTCCTCGAGGGGGAGACGCCGGAGGACGTAAAAGAGGGTGACGTCCCATCGGCTCCAACCGGCGATAACCATCCAGTGGATGGGGAAGCGGCTGATTTACATTCAGCCGAGTCGGACGATGAGTTCGAAGCATCGGCAGCAGTGGAGCTGAACGAGGAGGCGGGGAGTGAGCCCGCATCTCCACAGTCCCCGAGAGAGGGGGAGCAGGTCAGTGGTGCAAGTGGCGCCGCAAGAGGGCAGCAGCAGCAGCAGCAGCAGCGGCAGCAGCAGCAACAGCCTCAACAACAGCAGCCCCGGAGAAGCGGACGCACAAGAAGGACGGCAAAATGGTACGATGCCGCGCAGGGCACCTGGACTGGGTTTGCTCAAGCTTTCTTTGCGCAAGAGGAGCCCGAGACCGTCAAGGAGACGTTGTAGCAGAAGGATGGGAATGAGTGGGAGGGAGCCATAAAATCTGAGCTTGCCTCCCACGAAGAGAACGATACTTGGCAGCTGATTGATAGGCCGAAGGGCGCGCAAAGCATCGGCTCCAAGTGGATCTTCAAGAAGAAGCTCACCAAGGAGGGGAAGGTGGAGCGGTACAAGGCGCGGCTGGTGGCGAAGGGGTACGCTCAGCAAAAAGGTGAACACTACGATGAAACCTTCGCACCGGTGGCGAAGTTCGCCTCCATCCGTTACATCCTCTTGGTGGCGGCAGCGCGTGACTACGAAGTCCACCAAATGGACGTGAAAACCGCGTTTCTCAACGGCGACCTGGACAAGGAGGTCTACATGGAGGTGTCGGAGGGGGTGGACGCGCCGCCGGGGAAGGTGTGCCGGCTTCGCAAGACGCTCTACGGGCTCACGCAAGCGCCACTGATGTGGTACCTGAAAATGGACGGCTTCATGGTCGAGCTTGGTTTCAAGCGCTGTGAGGCGGATCATAGCGTGTACGTGCGAAAGCAGCCGGGGTTGCACCAGATTGTGGTCCTTTACGTGGATGACCTCATCCTCGTGTCATCGGACATGGAGGAGTTGGTGAACCTGAAGCGGCAGCTGGGCGGTCGGTTCAAAATGACCGACATGGGCGAGCTCGAGTACTACCTCGGCGTCGCCATCAAGAGGGACCGCAAAGCACGCATGCTCGAGATGGGGCAGGCAAAGTACGTGGAAGAGGTGCTCCGCCGCTACAACATGGAGGAGTGCAACCCCATCGGCACACCCATGACCACCACATGTGAGTTGAGCTCGAGCATGGGCCCGANAAAGCAGCCGGGGTTGCACCAGATTGTGGTCCTCTACGTGGATGACCTCATCCTCGTGTCATCGGACATGGAGGAGTTGGTGAACCTGAAGCGGCAGCTGGGCGGTCGGTTCAAAATGACCGACATGGGCGAGCTCGAGTACTACCTCGGCGTCGCCATCAAGAGGGACCGCAAAGCACGCATGCTCGAGATGGGGCAGGCAAAGTACGTGGAAGAGGTGCTCCGCCGCTACAACATGGAGGAGTGCAACCCCATCGGCACACCCATGACCACCACATGTGAGTTGAGCTCGAGCATGGGCCCGAGCACGGACGAGGAGAAGAAGGAGATGGCAGGTGTGCCATACCAGTCCGCGGTGGGGAGCATCATGTACGCCATGGTGGCAACGCGGCCCGAACTGGCCTTCGCGGAGGGCCAAGTGAGCCGCTACGTTGCTGACCCCGGGCCGTTGCATTGGCAAGCGGTGAAGGGGATCCTCCGCTATCTCAAGGCGACAAAACAGTCGCGACTAGTGTTTGGAGGGGGAGCGCGTGATGACTCCCTTGAGTTGGTCGGCTACTCCGATGCCGACTGGGCTGATGATGTGGATGACAGAAAATCAACATCGGGGTACGTGTTTATGCTGGGTGGTGCAGCAGTTTCATGGGCAAGCAGGAAATAGGACTTCGTGGCGCTGTCTAGCACCAAAGCGAAGTACATCGCGCTCGCGGAAGCCGCAAAGGAGGCAGTGTGGCTGCGTCGGCTGTTAAAGGAGATCGGCACGTCGCAAAAGAAGCCAACGGTGCTCAACGTTGACAACATGAGTGCCATCAGCCTGACCCAGAACCCGGTGCTGCACAGGAGGACCAAGCACATCGAGATCCGGCATCACTACGCGCGAGACTTGGTGGCGAAGGGAGATGCGACTATTGTGCATTGTGGCACTAAGCGCATACTCGCCGATGCCATGACCAAGGCACAGCCCAAGGACAGGCACAACGTGAGCTCCATGGAGCTTGGTTTGCGCTGTGAGGTTTAAGAAAATGCTACAGGTTCCAAGGACAGGGCATCAAGGGTGCGGTGCAAGGGGGAGATTGTTGACATGGTGTGTCCCTTGCCATGAGTGCCGTTGATCGTACTCCCTGGTTCGACCACTGAGGAGTGGTCGAACACCTGATCTGAATTAAGATTTGGATTCCTTGGATTTTTCCATGCAGGATCGAGCTTTGAATCGCTCGATTTGAGTGAGTATTCAGAAAGTTAGCCTAACCCGAAAAACGGGTGTTGGGTGGGTGGAATCTGGTACCCGCCATGGGTGGCGGGATATTCCACCGCCAGGGATCCGAGTTCATTCCTAATGGCCTCCGAATGCACCAGGGGCATGAATGACGTAACCATAAGGACCTCCTTGACCAGGATGAACTTTTTGTTGACTTCTGGGCGAAGAAAGGCGCTTCGACGGGTCATCGTCGAAGCGCCTCCCGTTGCCTAGAGTACAAGGTCAGGTGGGCGGCTCCACCAAGGGTTACTTCGACGGCCGTAGCAGGGGCTCTACTGCTCCGTTTTGGGCGTGCTTGGATGCGTTGGAAAGCTTAGATCACATGCTATAAGGATCTGATGTAATCTCTCTATGCTAAGTAACAAAAACGTGTTTTGATTCAGATCTACTGAATGCGACGTGTTCTGCCCACTCTTGCCCGTGATCCTTGTACTCCACACTCTTCACCATTGGTGTCCATTGGCTGCCCAAACCTTGGTAGCGTGAACCAGTGAGAGCTAGGCATCCTTGAGGGTGCCTCCACACCCACTAGAGCCAACACATCTCATGGGTTGTAGAATTGGTGACTGAAACCAATAAAATGTAAAACATTTCTTCCAAAACCCATTTTTTATAAAAAAATCCTTCGTGACCGCTTTACCATGATTTTTTTTTGCAATAGAGGCTGCAGCACGCATGATTTAAGGAGCTTCAGGAAAAGTGGGTACATGAAGCATTTTTTTTTGTGTAAAGCGAGTACCGTGTTCTTTTTGTGAAAATATTGGTCAGGAGAAAATTCGGAGGCCCTAACAGTAGGTACAACAGAATGAGGCTGAAGATTTATCACGTCCTTCACCATTTCGGATTGTCTTCATTTTCCATAACCATACTTGTAATTACAACAAGAGCGTCATGGACTATAAAACATCTTGATATGTTGTTTTTTGTGAAAGCACAAAAAACAACATATCAAGATAGGATGAGGAGATTGAGAATTCACACCCATAATCGTACCCTTCCTTACCCTTCGGCCAACCACGATTATACTCTCTCATCTACCTAAGCCTTCAGCAAACTGAGTCCATAGACGTACCTTTAGGCTCGTGGGGCTGAAATAGGGTCAACCGGCCAAAAGAGGAGTGTTCACGAGATATTGCTCCACAACAGGTTTGTTGGTGGATGGATATCACATTGGAAAATGATTTCGCTTGACCAAGTCGGACATGAGATGTTTCATCGAGAGAGTTTGCATCACACCACATCTAAACATGTATTTGTACAAAGTTTTGTTTCGCTTGTTAGGAATAAACATTGGCACATACGAGTAGGGGAAGTCCTGTATTCTTGGGAATACTTATGAATACTTTGTAACCCTGTTCATGCTCCGTGTGCAACGTTAACACTTATTCTGTTATGTAAGTTACAACTCCACCCTTCAGCTCACTCGCACATGACTGGCAACAATGTCTTATACCCAAGTTCTTCTGATGAAAAAAACCATGTCGCAAGACTGGCCACCCACCCATCTATTCCCTCCTATTTGACTCCCATGTAACCCTCCAGTCTGAGATGCTTCCACGAACCATCCTAACCACTTGCCGTGACACTAGGCATCAGCGCTAGGTCAACGTGTGACAATGGTCACAAGTGAGAGGCAAAACTACAAGGGCCTGGGTAGGGACATGTGAAGGGTGTCAAGAAGCTCAAACATGAATAAAATCAAAGAGAGAGTTAAAAAATGACAGGTCCACAGCATAAATACCTGCCGCGGCGCACGGCGGGTGTAGCACGGGGCACTGCATGGTCTGTCCTAAAACTGGCCCAAAAACACTGTTTTGGCCGTAACTCTGCGCAAACAAATCAGATCGGTACGTTGTCTGAACCTAATCGTGCTGGATCTCAAGCCGGACGCTATGACTGGTCACATGACTGCTTCCGGCATCAAACAATGGATACACAATGCAAAACATGCAAATCGCGCCCACAACCAGTCCACCGATGAAGTCCTACAGGCTGAAGAAAAACTGTAGAAGGTCCGAAACAATATCCAGGATGTTGGGACAATCGTCGGTCAACTCCGAGTGGGTGGTCCACCACTTGCCGACGCGGCGGTAATGGTGTGTGGGCTTTGGCCTAACACCCTTCTGAGGACAGTGTGGTTACTTTGTTTCTGGCACGATGCTCCAGTTGAGGTTATGCTGGTTGAGACCCGTGCACCTAGTGATTTGTACCGGTGTGACATGGAGACCCATTGCCTCCATGTGGCATGTATGTTCCATGCATGCGAGCAGGTTTGGTCGAGACCCAGACCCCGGAGACATGTTCCGAGGGTCATGAGGAGACCTTGTTGCTTTGTACATCTTGTGTGATGTTTGGCACGTGGGTGTGTGGATTTTGTGTTGCACGGTCGAGACCCGGGCACTTGGTGAGTTACACCATTTTCACGAGGAGACCTTGTATTGTGGTTGGTGTTTACGAAGGACAGTGAGTGTAATCCCTCATTCGTCATTGTGGTTATGGCTGTGTCAGCCAGGGGGAGTGTTGGTTTGTGTGGCTTGCACCCGTCACGAGCGGCGACGCGGTGATTATCCGTATATGTAGTACTGGTGGTACGGAGCAGTGTTACTGGAGAGCATGACAACATGATCCATGATGCAGACGCAGCTGGCGCCTGGGCACCGAAGAGTGGTGGCTCCGTGCACTAGCAGCTTCCAGACAACTGCCACGACATCCCGGGTCCTTGCCGTGGTCCTTTCCAGATTTGTTGAAAATGCTAGATTTTTCTCGGTGGAATGGCTCTCGAGCCCGATTTGCATGTTTTGCATTGTCCATCCACTGATCGATGCCAGACTTGTGCGTGTGACCAGTTGTAGCATTTGGCTTGAGATTCTGCATCTCTAGGCTCAGACGGTGGTGCGTTTGGATACCTGTGCGCAGGTTTATGGCCAAAACAGTGGCTTTGGGCCAGTTTTAGGACAAACTGACACTGCGCGTGCGTCACTTGCCGTGAGCTACAGCAGGTATTCATGTTGTGTTCTTATCAGTTGTCATCTCTCTCTGCAATTGTATTCAGATTTTAGCTTCTTGACATTCTGTGCGTGTCCCTACCCAGACCCTTGCAGTTTTTGCCTCTGACTTGTGACCATTGTCACACGCTGACCTAGCGATGACGCCTAGTGTCACACCAAGTGGTTAGGAAGGTTCCTAGAAGCTTCTCTTGGTATTAGAGCAGGCGAGCAACAGCTTGCGCTGGTGTGCAATAGAGACGCAAGAGCAGTAGCAGTAGTGAGTGGCAGAAGTAGTAGCCACCCACAGAAGCAGATGCAAGTCCTGGGAGGGCCCATCCCATGTACGTTACAGCAGAGGCAACGGCGGTAGCAGCACGTGACATCGGCAACGGCAACAGTTGTTTGAGCCGCGTGCAACAACAGCAACTAGCGGTGGCACCATCCACAGCAGCCGGGGAGGCAACAGCAGCCGCAGCCACTATAGCCAATGCGGCAGCAGCAACCGCAGCCACGTAGCTGAGCCATCGTGCAACAGCAGTAGTATCCATGTGGCTGCTCACCAACAGCTTTGCAGCGGCAGCATGGCAGCACAACAGCAGCGTGCCAATAGCTACTGCGCAGCAGCCTCGTAGCAGCAGCAATTGCAGCCGCACGGCTGCTCACTAGCAGTCGTGTAGCTGTAGCAGGGCAAGGCAGCAGCAGCATGCTACTAGGCCGCTGCACATCAGTCTAGTAGCAGCTTGCAGCAGGTGCGTACAGCAGCAGTGGGCAGCACTGCCTTCTAGTAGTCGTAGCAGCTGGAACAATAGCAGCACCGCGCGGCAGCAACAGCAGCAGCGGTGGCGGCGGCGAGCATTTGCAGCGTGCAGTCGCAGCTACACACGCGCATGGCACCAGCAGCAGCAGTAGCACGCGCAGCAGGGGCAGCCAAGGCGGCAGTAGCAGCTGCCGCTGTACCATTGCGACAGGCGGGAAGCTGCCTTGCAGCTTCCTGTAGCAAGCTCGCGGCTAGCTCACACCGAGCTCACGGCGAGCTCGTGGTGATCTGCGAGCCCGCCGATCGGCAAGTTCGTCCGATTGACAAGCTTGCCGTGAGGGTCGAGCCAGGCGGCCAAAGAGAGAAAAAAAAGGGGCGGGGAGAGGACAAGTGGGGAGGGGTCCTCGAGTGTGGCACCCCACAACAACCCCAAAAGGGGCACCCGAGGAGGCAGCACCAGAAAAAAAACGGAGTAAAAAAAAACCCCGGTGCACTCACGCGTTGGTGCACTAACTCGCCGTTGGCAAACAACAGCAACCGCAACGACAGCAACAGTCGTGTGAGACGCGGTAGTAACAGCAGCGGCGAAGGTGGTCTGAGGCCACAGTCGTCTGCTAATGACGGCAACCGGATCAGCAGCAGCAGTCATAGCAATAGTGGCACCAGCAACGTTAGGGACTTCAACAGGTATGCTGTGAGACCACCATCGTCGGCATTAAACAGCGGCCATAGCAGCGATAGCAACATCAGCACCGAAGGTGACTTGAGGTTGCACAACAGCCATGCGATAGACGCGCAGCAGTCGGACATCAGCGTACCACCAGCGTGGTGGTGGCCGTCCTTGTGATGGCGTCACAGCAAATCTGAGACACTAGGCTTTGATCGCCCGGCTCCCCCTATGGCCTTGTGCCAGCGGGAGCGAATGCCTTATACACTCACCCACGCTAGGCTCCTAAGATAAGCACACCGGCATGGCAAGGGGCGCAGCTGGCGCCTTGGCTGGCACCGGCAGTGCAGCTGTGGCAGGCGCCACAAGCGGAGTGGCAGCTGCAGCCGTGGCACATGCCCCAGGCGTCCAACAGCTTTACTTGCTGTTTTTGCAGCGACCGACACCATGGTTGGAGCCAGTGTCGCCAGCGCCATGCTGGGTGGCGACCGCTCTGGTTGCGGTCCCACCCTTCTCCACCATCCGACTCAGAGACATCAGCTCATACCGCCGTACCCCTCAGTGGGGCTATGGCGGTGTTGTACGCCGAGCTCCAAGGTCTAAAGCGCATGGTGCAACAGCTCACAGACCATGTGGTCTCTAAGCGGGTCATTGTCACCGTGCCGCTTCAGACACCCCCATCTTCCTCCTCGCCATCCTCACTTCCATCAGTGTCATCACCTGACCATGCCACACCTCCCAACCTTAGCTCCACATCTGATGCCCTCCACTCTGTCCTGGATTCAGTTGGAGTCATCCCGACCTTTGACCCTTCCGCTTCTGTGGTAGTCCCTTCAGCTCACCGCACTTGCACTCGGCACGCGAGGCAGCGGACGGCATGTTTGGCAAGACGTGTGCATGAGGCAGTAGAAGTGGCAGACGTGACCGCAGAGCTGACTCTCTATTCCTCAGTCGCAGGGTTGGTATGGCATCCCTTCGCAGCTTCTACCGGTAAGTCAGTCGAGGGGGGATGGAGTGTCCGCTGACGACCACCGGAGAGTACACGAGGGATGCGACAGACGGTGCTTCACGACAGGGTGCTCTTAGTGAGGACGAGAAATCTGGGGAGTGGTCCGACGTGGAGTCGGAGACGGACGAGTGGTCCGACGCGGAGTTGGAGGAAGACGTAGAGATGGAGATGGAGATGGAGACTCTAGTTGACGTAGAAGAGATCACGACCATAGAGGCAGGTGTGGCAGCGGAGACCATGACCCACAGAGGCAGCTGTGGCAGCAGTAGTGGATAGGGCAGGAGTAGCAGTGGCGATGACAGCTGACACATGTGGAGCAGACGTCCAGGCAGTGGGTGTGTCGGCAGCCATCGACGTCGTGACAGTAGCAGCAGTTACAGTCATTGCTACTAACGGGATGCCGGTAGTGGACGCGCTTGTTAGTGCAGATACCACGATGGTTGTCACTCATGTAGCAGTTGGTTCAGCCTGCGGAGGGGTCGACGCTCCCTCTGCCATAGCATCTGCCGTTGCAGGTACACATGCGAAGGGGATACCCGGAGAGGCAGGATACGTCGAGGATGCCAGCACTTCCGCCATGGCCAATGCCATTGCGGTAGCAATCTGTGGAGGCACAGCCTTTGCAGAGGACACAACTCGAGCAATAGCTGATGCACCAGCAGACGAGCAGGCCCCTGCGCTCGAGCGTTAACAATCTGCGCTTCGCGACCAGGAGGATGCAGTCACACGTGCGGACAGGCACCTACAGGACCTCACGCTTGAGTTACGTGCAGCGAGCACACATTGGAGTACCGCAGACGCCGCGAGTCGTCGGTTAGTGGCAGTATACGTCGAGGATGTGTACACGTACCTCGAGGCTACTGAGTGGAAATTCCACAATGCAATGTGTCTTGAAAAATTGCCCCTCCGCATGCCCAAGTGCGGCGCCGGTAGGCGCTGACAAGCCGCCAGAAAGTGGAAACTCCGCGCCGGCGGATCTGGCGACTCGACAATTGCTCGGATCCTGAAATGGAGGATTGCCCCTAAAATTTGACAAGTCGCGGAATCCGTTGGAAGTTGTTTCGCCGGAATCGGACAAGTATCAAGGGAGATATGGCCTTCCAAAGTTGGGGTATGCGTAGCGGCTCTGGGAGCCGGCTGCGACTCGAAATCCGGTCGATAATCGACTGGACCGAGTAGCAAAACTACCATCTGGAGAAAATGCTCCGATAGGCCTGCCGAGGCGTCCGGTGGATGATCCGCCTGATCAGGTGAATCATCCACCGGATCCAGTAGTGCAGGTTGTTACTGAGGGACTTAGCCAAAATCCTGGCTCGACGTCCGAAACTCAGTAGTACGTTTTGTTACTCGGGGACTTGGTCAAAATTCTGACTGTAGGTCCACGGACAGGTTTTGAACCTCGTCACACCCCATCACCAAACACGACCCAAAAGTGGGTAGGGTGCATGGAAACAGTGTAGGGGACACCCACACCATGTGCAATGGGATATGCGCCTTGGGAAAGGCGCTTCACACGTGAATGAAGGCGCCACGGCGAGTGGCGGCGTCAGGATTCTGTGGTGGGTGAGACCTACGCTTCGGCAAGCATAACTTGAGCTACGCTTGGCCAAATTGCACGCAGTTTGGTGCGTTGAAAAGCTCATGACTAGCCCTATAAGTGTTGTGATCATGTCCATTTTCAAAAACTAATGCAAAACGACGTTATTCCCTTCGCAAAATGACTGTCTCTAAACTCCTGCTCACATAGCGTGAGGCGACCAGAAAGCTCACGCTCAGTCTCAGATTCGCCCAAAACAGTAGACGTGAACCACAAGAGCCTATCAGACCAACGTCGGGACCACACCACGCGGATATCATCCTGACAAAGGGTTATGGGCCCACTGGTCTGAACGCCTCCAACGTTCACGTCTTCCGCAGCGCACGGGATCGTCATCTTGGACGTCGCCGTGAAGTTCTGAGATCTCGTCGGAGTAGCAGCTGCGCACATGGCGCAGAAGGAGACGCAGCCCATTCAGAAGTATGCGGGCGGCCCGGGCTTCGGGCTATGGAGGTGGAAGTTCAAACTGCACCTCTCGCATAAGGGGCTGTTGGCTGTCATGTTGGGAAAGGAGGTGCTCACAGAGGCGACTGCCACGGACGCGGAGAAGCAGGCCTTTGAAAAGAAGAACACGGAGGCGCTCATGCTCCTGGTGTCCGGGGCAGCCGAGTCACAGTGGGGCTACTTCCAAGACTGCAAGCTGGCAGCCGAAGCTTGGCAAAAGCTCTGCGCCATCCACCAATCCAAGTCGCTGGCGAACAAAATCTTCGCAATGAAGCGGCTCCTCACGGTGAGAATCGAGGAGGGCGATGATGTCATCTCCGCCATGCAGCAGATCGAGTCGCTCGCCTCGCAATGCAATGACGTGGGGTGGAAGATCGACACGCAGCTGCAGGCGATGGCCCTCCTCATGGCCCTACCTGACAGTTGGGGCCCACTCATCACCGCCCTCGGAGGATGGTCGGAGGACAAGCTCACCTATGGCGCGGTCGCAGAGTACATCCGCAACGAGGCGCAGCGCCGGAGCTGNGCTCCTCACGGTGAGAATCGAGGAGGGCGATGATGTCATCTCCGCCATGCAGCAGATCGAGTCGCTCGCCTCGCAATGCAATGACGTGGGGTGGAAGATCGACACGCAGCTGCAGGCGATGGCCCTCCTCATGGCCCTACCTGACAGTTGGGGCCCACTCATCACCGCCCTCGGAGGATGGTCGGAGGACAAGCTCACCTATGGCGCGGTCGTAGAGTACATCCACAACGAGGCGCAACGACGGAGCTGCGGGGAGTCCTCCTCTTCCTCATCGGCTCTTGTCACCAAAATGCGCGGTGGCGGAAACGGGAGCCGAGGAAGTGGCGGAAAGGGCGACGGCAAGAAGGGCGCCAAGAAACGTGCATGCCGCAATTGCGGCAAGGAGGGCCATTGGGCCCGTGAGTGCCTAGAGGAGGCAAAGACCGGCGGCAAAAACAGCAAGGGCAGGTCTCTCCTCAACGGCAACAAGAACCACTTCCTCAAGAAGGCCAACAGGCGGTGCCTGGATTCCGGGGCCAAGGAGCACACCCAAGTCGAGAAGGTGGGGTTCGTCACCTACGAGAAGTCCTCCAAGTCAATGGTGGTCGCGAACGACAAAGTCGAGCCGGCGGCCGGCCAAGGCGACGTGGAGGTGGATGTCGTGGTGGGCGGTAAGAAGGAGCTGTGCACAATTCGTGATGTGCAGCACGTCCCCGGCCTGGCTGACATNGCAGGTCGCTCCTCAACGGCAACAAGAACCACTTCCTCAAGAAGGCCAACAGGCGGTGCCTGGATTCCGGGGCCGAGGAGCACACCCAAGTCGAGAAGGTGGGGTTCGTCACCTACGAGAAGTCCTCCAAGTCAATGGTGGTCGCGAACGACAAAGTCGAGCCGGCGGCCGGCCAAGGCGACGTGGAGGTGGAAGTCGTGGTGGGCGGTAAGAAGGAGCTGTGCACAATTCGTGATGTGCAGCACGTCCCCGGCCTGGCTGACATTTTGAGTGTCAGCCGCTTGACGGACAAGGGGTATGAGGTGCTCTTCCGCAGGAAAGGCGCAGTGGTGCGCATTGATGGCGACGGCGAGGTCGTGCTGGAGGCGGAGCGCGAGGGCGGTCTCTACATCGTGGAGACCAAGGTGGTCCCCGCGGCATCCGACGCAGCAGATTCGCAGGAGCGCGTCGTCAACATGGCCAAGGGAGGAAGCACTGATCTGGAGCTCTGGCACCGACGGTTGGGGAATTCGACACCCGCAACCGTTAAGGAGATGGCGAAGCGCGACATTGTGCGCGGCCTCGTCATCGACGGTCCAGACGCGGCAGCAGATGCAGCAGCGCACAAAAAGTGCAAGCCTTGCATTTTGGGCAAGGCACAGCGCAAGCCGTTCAACGAGAACGCGGCTCGCGCAAAGGACCTGCTGGAGGTCGTGCACAGCGACGTGTGCAGACCGTTCAAAACACCATCAAACGGCGGCCTGAGATACTTCGTTACCTTCATTGACGATTGCAACAGAAACTCTACGTGTACTTCATGAAGTGGAAGGGCGAGGTCCTGGACCGGCTGAAGGAGTACGTCGCAGCGGTGGAGAGGCAGACTGGCCGGAAGGTCAGAGCGCTACGCAGCGACAATGGCGGAGAGTACGTGGGCTGCGGCGGGTGGATGAAGCAGCAGGGCATCAAGTGGGAACCCACTACGTCGTACTCGCCACAATCCAATGGAGTGGCGGAGCGGGTGAACCAGACGCTGCTCAACATGGTGCGGACCATGCTTGTGGATGCGGGGTTACCGCGAGGGTTCTGGGCGGAGGCTGTGCGTACAGCAAGCTACACCATCAACCTCACCCCAACAGCGGTGCTGAAGGGCAAGGGCAGGTGGAAGACGTCGTAGGAGGTTTGGAGCGGGCGCAAGCCAAACGTGGCGCACCTGAAGGTTTTCGGGTGCAAGGCGCACGCGATGGTGCAAGCGGCGCAACGACGCGACAGCAAGCTGGAACCGCGGGCGAAGTCGTGCTTGTTCCTTGGCTACAAGAGCACGCAAAAGGCGTATCGGCTCTGGGACCCGAACACTCTAGAGATCATCCGCAGCCATGACGTCGAGTTCGACGAGCAGCAGAGCTTCAGTAGCAGTAGCAACAACATGAGCATCGGGAACACTCCAAAACAGGGGGAGTGGTTCGAGCTCCTTGACTACGAGAAGGAGCCGGCGGACGCGGAGGTCGATGATGCGGCGTCGGAGCGCGGCAGTGCAACAGGTGCAGCAGCAGACGCGGAGGACTCCGACGACGATGCAGCTGGGCTGGAGATCCGGCGGAATGATCCGTCGAAGGAGGTACCGCGGGTGCCGAAGCGCGCACTCCTGGTGGAGTTCGCATCGGGCGTCGGAGAAAAGTCCTCCGGACTCGCCGCCCATCCGGTTGATGGTTCACCGGAGCGGGAGGAATCCTCAGGAAGCCGTCCGGTCAATGATTCACCGGAGCCAGCTGAGTCGGAAGGATCGCAGCAGAGCAACGAGACGCCGCCAAGACTGTTGCGTCGCAGCGGAAGGCAGCGGAGAGCGGGGAAGCGTTTCGACGCATGCACCGGTCGATGGATCGGCATGACGCGTTGCATGCTGGCTGCATCAACGGAGCCGACGACCGTGCAAGAGGCGCTTGCACGGCCCGAGGGAAAGCAGTGGGACGCCGTTATCAAGTGGGAGTTGGCGTCCATTGTAGAAAACGACACGTGGCAGCTGGTTGACAGGCCGAAAGACGCCAAGGTCATCGGCTCCAAATGGGTCTTCAAGACCAAGTTCACGAAGGAAGGTGTGGTTGACAAGTACAAGGTACGGCTCGTGCCGAAGGGGTACACAAAGCGTAAGGGCAAGCACTACGATGAGACGTTCGCCCCCGTTGCCAAGTTCACAAGCATCCAGGCGATCCTTGCGGTTGCGGCCGCGAAGGACATGGAGCTCCACCAGATGGACGTAAAGACGGCCTTCCTCAATGGCATCATCAACAAAGAAATCTACATGGAGGTGCCGGAGGGGGTGGAGGCGCCGGATGGCAAGGTGTGCAAGCTGCGAAAGTCCTTATACGAGCTAAAACAATCGCCCCGATGCTGGTACCAACAGATGGACAGCTTCATGGCACAACTCGGCTTCAAGCGCTGTGAGGTGGATCACAGTGTGTATGTGCGGTGCAGCAAGAAGCTCCATCAGATTGTCACACTCTACGTGGACGATCTGATCTTGTCCTCCTCAGACCTGCCGAGCCTACAGCAGCTAAAAGAGCAGCTGAGCAGCAGGTTCCAGATGTCAGACATGGGGGAGCTGGAGTTCTACCTCGAGGTGAGCATTACGCGGAACCGGAGGGCGCGCACTCTTGAGCTGGGGTAGGCCAAACACGTGGCCGAGGTGCTGAAGCGGTACGGCATGGAGGACTCCAAACCAGTGTGCAGACCTGTCTCCACAACCTGTGAACTAAGTGTGGCAATGGCGCAGCAAACAAAAGAAGAGCGGGAGGATATGGCAAGGGTGCCCTACCAATCGGCGGTGGTCAACCTCATGTACGCCATGGTGGCGACTCGACCGGACCTGGCTTACGCGGTGGGCCAAGTGAGCAGGTACGTGGCCAATCCAGGGCCACTACACTGGCAGGCGTTCAAGCGCATCCTCCGCTACCTGGAGGCAATGCGACACGCGCGCCTGAGGTTCGACGGCAAAGGGCGGGCGGACCCTTTGCATCTGGTCTGCTACACGGACGCAGACTTCGCTGGGGATGTGGACAAGCGGAAGTCCACATCCGGCTATGTGTTCTTCCTCGCTGGTGCAGCGGTTTCGTGGTGCAGTAGGAAGCATGATTGCGTCGCCACCTCCACAGTGGAAGCAGAGTACATCACACTGGCCGAGGCGGTCAAGGAGGCGGTGTGGCTCCGCAGGTTGCTGGGGGAGTTGGGCGTGCCGCAGCTGGAGCCTACGGTAGTACAAGAGGATAACACCGGCTCCATCTCGCTGACCAACAACCCGACGCAGCACAGGAGGACAAAGCACATCGACGTGCATTATCACTACGCACGGGACATGGTCGAGAAGGGGCAGGTGGTGCTGCAGCACTACAGCACGCACAACATGCTTGCGGATTGCTTGACCAAGGCACAACCCGCGGACCGGCACGCGATGAGCGTGGCCGGACTTGGGATGACCAGCTATGATGGGCTGGAGGGCGCAGCGGAAGATGAGTGAGAGGAAGCCGGAGCAGCGGGCATGGCAGGTGCAAGGGGGAGAATGTTGAAAAATTGCCCTTCCGCATGCCCAAGTGCGGCGCCGGGAGGCGCTGACGAGCCGCCAGAAAGTGGAAACTCCGCGCCGGCGGATCTGGCGACTTGACAATTGTTTGGATCCTAAAATGGAGGATTGCCCCTAAAATGTGACGAGTTGCTGAATCCGTTGGAAGTTGTTTCGCTGGAATCGGACAAGTATCGAGGGAGATATGGCCTTCCAAAGTTGGGGTATGCGCAGCAGCTCTGGGAGCCGGCTGCGACTCGAAATCCGGTCGATAATCGACCGGACCAAGTAACAAAAACACCATCTGGAGAAAATGCTCCGATAGGCCTGCCGAGGCGTCCGGTGGATGATCCGCCTGATCAGGTGAATCATCCACCGGATCCAGTAGTGCAGGTTGTTACTGAGGGACTTAGCCAAAATCCTGGCTCGACGTCCGAAACTCAGTAGTACGTTTTGTTACTTGGAACAAGCTGCAGACCACAGGCTCATGGCTGCCCTGACCGGCATCGCTGACACCATGGCGATTCTAGCCGAAGACACACCTACACACGTCCGAGCTATAGTTCCTGTACCCGAGCACCCGCGCTCCGCGGTCGACGAGCAGGAGGTAGATGTGTCTCGAGCGCAGGCACACGTGCAGGGTCTCATGGCCGAGCTACGAGAGGCCAGCAGCCGTTGTTACACTACGGATGTTCCAGCACGGCAGGCTGCCGAGGAGTGCATGGAGGATGTGCATATGCGTCTCAAGGCAGTTGAGAGGTATTTACAGGATGCACGTCGGAGACGGGTGGACGTTCAGCGGTAGGTGGACGACTGGTTGCACACCACTTGTTGGGAGGAGCCCAAGGACACTGTACAAGTTCCTGATGAGAGCGACGATGCGGTAGAGGCAGATTCAACGACGGATGCCGACGTTCGACCGGGAGTCGACAGCCGAGTGACAGGTGTGCCAGCAGCATCCGGTGCCTCTGCAGTAGCACCTATTGCAGATGCAAACGCTGCAGATTCTGACACATTTTCTGGTGGCGACGCCCGACCAGTAGCTGGCGGCCAGGCGATAGAGGATTTGACAGCTGACCTACGCGATGAGGTGGCAAGGCTGCATGAGGCCGTGGCTCGGGCAGACGCGCATGCGATCGAGGTCCACTGTCAGGTTCGTTCCGCGACTGACCGCCTACATGTCACAGATGCAGTCGTCTGGCCGAGAGCCACAGCAGAGCTTGACGAGCCGTACACGCGTCTTGATGCTGCAGGGTCCGCGTGGCGATGTGCAGCTCAGCAGCTGGCAGGCATACAGCAGGTGATGCAGTTGGAGGAGGCCCTCAGAGCTGCACCAGTCACAGCAGTAGCTGACGACAGCAATGACAACTACAACAGCAACGACGAAGACAACAACGACAACGACAGTGACGACTGCTCTCCGGGGTGAGGCTATGTGGGAGCACATCCGACCAGCATCATTGTCACCCTTCCTATTTGTCTTGCAGGGGTGTGTGGCCATGGGGGAGCCAGCCTCTGTAGCCCAGGGGGGATGTTGGTATGTGGGCTTTGGCCTGACACCCTTCTGAGGATAGCGTGGTTAGTTTGTTTCTGGCACGATGCTCCGGTTGAGGTTATCCTGGTCGAGACCCGTGCACCTGGTGACTTGTACCGGTGTGACTTTGAGACCCATTGCCTCCATGTGGTGTGTATGTTCCATGCATGCGAGCAGGTGTGGTCGAGACTCAGGCCCCGGAGACATGTTCCGAGGGTCATGAGGAGACCTTGTTGCTTTGTACCTCTTGTGTGATGTTTGGCACGTGGGTGTGTGGATTATATGTTGCACGGTCGAGACCCGGGTACTTGGTGAGTTACACCATTGTCACGAGGAGACCTTGAATTGTGGGTGATGTTTATGAAGGACAGTGAGTGTAACCCCTCATTCGTCATTGTGGTGACGGCTGTGTCAGCCTGGGGGAGTGTTGGTTTGTGTGGCTTCCGCCCGTCAAGAGCGGCGACGCGGTGATTATCCGTATATCCAATACTAGTGGTACGAAGTAGTGTTACTGGAGAGCACGACGACATGATCCATAATGCGGACGCAGCTGTCTCCAGGGCACCGACGAGTGGTGGCTCCGTGCACTAGCTGAGAAGTTTCCTAGAACCTTCCTAACCACTTGCCGCGACACTAGGCGTCAGCGCCAGGTCAGCGTGTGACAACAGTCACAAGTTAGAGACAAAACTGCAAGGGTGTGGATTGGGACACGAACACAGTTTCAGGAAACTCAAACTGAATATAATTGCAAAGAGAGATAACAAATGACAAGTCCACAGTATAAATACCTGCCGCGGCGCACGACAGGTGTCGCACGTGGCAGTGCAAGGTCTGTACTAAAACCGGCCCAGAAACACTATTTTCGCCGTAACTCTGCGCAGACAAATCAGAACGCTACGCCGTCTGAACCTAGAGATGCAGAATCTCAAGCCGGACACTACGACTGGTCACACACACAAGTCCGGTACCGATCGGTGGACAGGAAATACAAAACATGCAAATCGGGCTCAATAGCCAGTCCACCGAGAAAACTCTAGCGTCTGCAGAAAAAACCGCAAAGCACCTCTGCAAGCACCCAGGGCGTCGTGGCAGCTCTCTGGCAGCTGCTGCTGGATGGAGCCACCACTCGTCGATACGCCGGTGCCAGCTGCGTCTGCATCCGGGATCATGTCGTCGCGCTCTCCTGTAGCGCTGCTCTCCTTGTTGTCGCTCGTGACAGGTGGAAGCCACACACACCAACACCCCCCCTGGCTGACACAACTGTCAACATAATGATGTCTGAGCGAAGGCAAGAGATGATGGCTCAGGGAACCAATCATAGCAAGCACTGATCAAGCATACCACAGCACAGGGTCTCCTCGTGACAATGGTGCATCCCACCAAATGCCCGGGTCTTGACCAAGCACGAAGTGAATCACACACCTACATGTCAAACATCAAGCAAGAGACACAGAGAAACAGGTCTCCTCGTGACCCCGGAAACGTGTCTCCGGGTGCCCGGGTCTCGACCACATCATGCATGGATCATACATAACACATGTATGCAATGGGTCTCCACGTCACACCGGTAGAACTCAACAGGTGCGCGGGTCTCGACCAGCATAACCTAGCATGGATCATACATAACACATAAAGGCAATGGGTCTCCACATCACACCGGTGAAACTCACCAGGTGTACGGGTCTCGACCAGCATAACCTGGACCATAGCATCGTGCTGCACCTTAAGTAAACTTGCTGTCCTCAAAAAGATGTCAGACCAAAGTCCTCACACCAACACTCCCCCTGGGCTGCAGAGGCTGACAGTACGAGCAAAGCTGATGGCTGCTCCCAACACAATCCGTGAGGAGGGAGCGCGGCTCCCCCATGGCCACATACCCCTGCACAGCAATAGCAAGGGTGACAACGATGCTGGTGGGATGTGTCCGCACAGAGCCTCACCCCGGAGCGGCGTCATCGCTGTCATCGTCATCGCTGTTGTAGTCGTCACTACTGTCGTCATCTGCTGATGTGACTGGTGCAGCGCTGAGGGCCTCCTCCAACTGTATCGCCTCCCGTATACATGCCAGCTGCTGTGCTGCATGCTGCCACACGGACTGCGCTTCGTCGCGACGCGTGTGCAGTTCATCGAGCTTTACTGCGGCAGCCTGCCGGCCAGCTGCATCGATGCCGTGCAAGCAGTCAGTCATGGAATGAATCTGATGGTGGACCTCCATCATGTGCGCGTCGGCGCGAGTCACTGCCTCCTGCATCCTCGTCTCCTCGTCGCGTAGGAAGCTGTCCACGCCAATAGGCGACTCAACTGCTGCCTGATCACCAGCTGATGGCAGGAGGTCGTCACCATTGAGCGTGTCCGCATCCGTAGCAGCTGCACCAAAAGGGGGTGGTGCTGCGGAGTCACTGGCTGCTGCTGACACACTCGACACTCGGGTGTCAGGTGGCCAGACGTCGTCATCCGTCGGTGTATCTGTCGCTGCAGCATCGTCGCTGTCATCGGGAACCCATACGCCCTGCAGAAACGCCGAGCCCGTGGTGCACAACCAATCGTCCACCTGCTGCTGTGCGTCCGCCCGTCGCCAACGTGCATTCTGTAAGGACCACTCCGCAGCCTCGAGACGGGTGTGCACATCCTCCATGCACATCTCAGCAACCTCTCGTGCAGAAGCATCTGTAGTGTACCAACGGCTGCTGGCCTCCTGGAGCTCGGCCATGAGACTCTGCACGTGCGCCTCTACTCGAGCCACCACTGCCTCATGCTCGTCGACCGTGGAGCGTAGGCGCTCGGGTATAGGAACTGAAGCTCGGACGATCGTAGCTATGTCATCGACTGGAACCGCCGTGGTGTCAACAACACCGGTCAGGGTAGCGGGGTGTCGAACGTCTACAGCTCGCTCTGCATGCTCCATGTCGCACACGCGGACGTCTGCTCTCAACGAGAGGCTATCGCGTGCTCTAGCCGCGGCTACTACAAGAACGTCAGCGCACTGGGCCTCTATGTCTGCCTCCGACCCTGCGTCCGACCGCTCCACGACGGACAAGTGGTCCTCATCGAGGAGGTCTACCTCGTCCTGAGAGTCAATCACCTCCTCCTGTTGCCCAACACTATCTGCCAGAACCACCTGGGTGTCTGCTGTGGGCCGAGCATCAGCATCTGTATCACCTGCTCTTCCTGCTGCTGCTCCTGGCACCATGGCAGCTGTCTCCACACCAGCTAATGCAGGAGCGTGCGCATCGTCGGGCGCAGCTCCGGCATCGGCCGTCGTCACGTCATCCGCCAAAACATCAACGATCACCAACTCCATCCCCGACTCTGACTCAGCATCGGACCAATCCTCCTCTGACGAAGAGTCTCCGTCACAGCGAATGTCTCCCCCCGCTGAACTCTCCGCTAGCTGAGTCTGCTGTGTGGCGTCATCCACCTCAATCATCCTGCGCTGTAGAGCAGTCGCATCACCAATGCCGAGCTTCACCGCGGTCGTCAGCGGACACACCATCCCCCCCACGACTGGCACCTCGGCAGGAGCTGTGGGGACTTGATAGATCAACCCGTGGACAGGAGACGAGGGGATCTCGTCACCTGAGACTCCTCCCAGAGCCACGTCTACTGCCAACATCTCGTCAGTAGCAGTGACTGCAACTGCTGCTACTGTCACGACGTCGATGGCTGCCGACACACCCACTGCCTGGACGTCTGGCGACACTCCACTGGTCACCAATGTAGCAGAACGGACGTCTGCTCAACATGTGCCGGCTGACCCCGCTACGGCTACTACTGCCTCATCCACTGGTACTGCCCCACCTGCCTTTGTGGTCTCTGCTACATCAACTATAGTCTCCATCTCCATGTCTGCCTCCAACTACGCGTCAGACCACTCGTCTATCCCCGAATCCACGTCGGACCACTCGTCGGATGGCTCGTCCTCACTGAGAGCGCCCTGTTGTGAAGCACCGTCTGTCGCATCCCTCATGCACTCGCCGGTGGTCGTCGGCGGACACTCCATCCCCCCCTTGACCGACGCACCGGTAGAAGTTGCGAAGGGGTGCCGCACCAACTTTGTGACTGGTGAGGAGGGAGTCAGCTCCGTGGTGACGTCTGCCGATGTTGCGTCTACTGCTGCCTCGTGCACACGTCTCGCCAAACTTGCTCTCCACCGCCTCGCGTGCCGAGTCCGAGAACGACGATGGCGAGCCGAAGAGACTACCCCAGAAGTGGAGGGGTCACTGGTCGGGATGACTCCAACTGCCTCCAGCACGGAGCGTAGGGTGTCAGATGTAGAGCTAAGGTCGGGAGGCGTGGCATCGTCAGGTGATGACACTGACGGAGGTGAGGATGGCGAGAAGGAAGAAGAGGGTGTGTGAAGCGGCATGATGGCAACAGCCCGCTCAGAGATGACGTGGTCTATGAGCTGTTGCACCATGCGCTTCAGACCCTGGAGCTCGGCGTACACCACCGCCATAGCTCCACTGAGGGGCGCGACTATATGAGCTGATGTATCGGAGGCGGATGGTGGAGTAGGGCGGGACCGTAACCAGGGCGGTCGCCACCCAGCAGGGCGCTGGCGACACTGGCGCCAGCCATGGTGTCGGTCGCAGCAAAAGTAGCAGGCAAAGCCGTTGGACGCCTGAGGCGTGTGCCACGGCTGGAACTGCCACTATGGACGCGGCATCTGCCACGTATGCAGAGCAGGTGCCAGCCACGACGCCGGCTGCGCTGCCTGCCACGCCAATGTGCTCATCTCTAGAGTGTGGTGTGGGTGAGTGTCTGGGACACTCGCACCCACTGGCACAAGGCCACAAGGGGGGGTGAGCGATCGAAGCACAGTCTCTCTGATGTGCTGCGATTCCGTCGCGAGGACGGCCACCACGGCGTTGGTGGTGGGCTGCTGTGCGACTCAAGTGTGCAAACTCAAGTCACCTTCGGTGCTAAAGCTGCACCAGGTGCCGTCGTCAGCTGACGGCTGTGGCCTCAAGCCACTTTCGCTGCTGCTGCTACCGCTGCAACTCTCGCAATGACTGCAACTACTGCGGGTTCCGTCGTCAGCCGACGGTGGTGGCCTTAGGCCGCACTTAAAAGGTGAAAAATCAAAATAAAGAAAAAGTAAAGGGAACCCCCCCTTTTTTTTCTCTTTATCCTCCCTTTTTTGTTTTGTTTTTTTTTTTTTTGTTCTTGGGGCCACCTCCTCGGATGCCCCTTTTGGGGTTGTTCAGGGGTGCCCTACTCAAGGACCCCCCCTCTGTCCTCTCCCCCTCCCCTTTTGTTTTTGGGTACACTTGCCGGATACCCACTGTCTTTGCAACTAAACAACGTCGTACCTACTTTTTTCAGAAAAGGTATGGGAGGGCCACTTTTGCAGGAAAATGCGTATAACGTCCACAAACTGTGTAAAATACTTCCGGTAGCCACTGTTAAAAACAAATACTTCGGACGTCCACCGAGCCAAAAATCGTATGGAGGACTAACTAATACTCCGCATACCCACTTTCCAGACGGGACGGCTGAGGACAACATCATTGAAACAGGACCCCAATGTAGCCTCTCACACCAATGACAGCGTGGCAGTCGCCACGCCAAGTGCACCACACGATTTTCAGATTCCTGTCTGACTTGGCGTCTTCGTCTTCGTGGACCAGCATTGGTCCAGTGCAACCGTTACACTGCTCATCCTCCAATGATCGTGCGCCGCTGACTCGCCTAACGCGAGCACCGCCCATCAAGTGCAATGTACATTACCTTGCAAACCTCACACCATAACTTGTTTTAAACATTGTTGAACCGGCAATTTGCCAGTCAAAGAAGGAGCACTGTTCAGGGCTACAGTCCGCGTCGGGACGGCTGCCCGTCCTGTCCAGAACGGCGTGCGTCCTGTCCCGCGCCCATATTATGACCTAGGTTGTATGGTTCATCATCGCAAACTGTCGTCATGTCTTCACACGCTCGCACGACTGGCGGGAATGGCCGCGGGTGGAATACTGGATATTATGTGGAGACCTTTGTTGCCCACCGAGCATGGGTCGCAATGAGGGATGCATGGGACCGCAGAGAGGCACGTAAGCGCAGTGTACATGGCCGCCATCCGCGACAGACGACATGGCCTGCGACACCGGAAGCCATGGCACAGACCCTCGACTGGCCTTTGCCCACTGTTTGACCATTGAACGGCCCAGATGCATGGGAGCCATGGATGTCATCCGAGCCTAACTGTCCATGCATATGCAACCGCACGTTCACCACATAGAAATACGGGGCTGGCAATCATCGTAAGCCATCTCCATTGACGCTGTTGTACACAGCACACAACATGGGTCGCCCGCTATATGGACATGACGACAGCGAGCCCACAGACGTTATGGACGTGCGTACGCGGTTCTGGACCGACCGTGTGTACACTTGGGACACGGTGTGTTGGATGTACCAAACCAACCACGCCACACGCTGGGATGAAGTTGGTGCTTGGGGTGGCGAACCTACCGTACCCACCAGGCCACAGCTCACTCCCCAGCAAGTGAAGGAGGCCTGGGTTAGGATGAAGAGTCGCTGGGACACGTTCATTGCAAGGGAGGAGCAACCTAGTTCGGTGAACGACCCAT
Organism: Penium margaritaceum; assembly: GCA_023375785.1. NCBI lineage: Eukaryota > Viridiplantae > Streptophyta > Zygnematophyceae > Desmidiales > Peniaceae > Penium > Penium margaritaceum. Next base: position 54,588 of record SZWC01003105.1, on the reverse strand, counting down.
GTGAACCAGAGACCATGTGCTGGGTTTTGAATGAACGCATGCCATGTGCACGTCCACCTAACACCCCTGATCCATGGATGCCTTGGGCTTGATATTGTCGCTGGTTGCTGTGGTTCTCTTTTCACCACATCATCATGAACGTTCCCCAACTTCCTGAATTCCTTTTTGCCACATAACCATATCCCTTCAACTGTGTTCAATGTATGTCTGCTCAGAAGTAGGTCATACAAAGTGGACATGTGGAACATAATCCAATCATTCTTATGTTAGAAGACCTCTTTCGACGCCGGAGGACATAGTGGGCAAGATGAATATAATTCACTGGAATCGTACACAACATGTCTTCAACGCATTTCGGGACGAGTATTGCTGAGAAAGTGGTCATGGCATACATTTGTTTAGTCAACTGCATGTCAGCCACCACTAGACACCATCACTAACTACCTTCATTGTCTACGTAAGTCGGTCTTCACACAGATTTGCAGCGCATAGCAGAACGGAGAAAAGCTATCATTAGTATCATGCTGGTGTAAGGACTGGCAAATGTCTACACTTTTAATGACAAAGGTTCTGTCGTTGTCATTACAGATCATTTGAAGCAAACATGAGGCTGAGTGGAATGGGTAAACGAAATTGAGTGCATCTTCGTGAAATTCAAGCCCAGAACAGCAGTGGCCCTAAGTCACATGTACTGATCCACAATTGAACGTGCACGGGTAGGCCGTGCACATAACAGATGACTTCACAAGCAGGGCACTCTGCACCTTCAGTGAACTCTATGCATGCATCATAGAACACTTCCCGAAAGGGAGAGGCACATATGCCCGTGCAGGGGTTGGCTACTTCATATCTGGCCTCCTCCACCTCTGCCTTGCCCAGGGTGAGACTAGCCATCATGGCACACATGCCTTGTGCATCCTCCACCGCACATCCAGTGGTGTGGGCCACTTGTGATCTGACCCTGTGCCGGTGTACTTTCAGCCTTGGCTGCCGCTTGACGACCTTGTTCATGAAGATGTAGATGTGCCTCACCTGCATACAACACAAGTACACACAATGGATTAGATGCCTCCAACGGAATGGACTCGAACAACGCACCACTAGGCAAGACATGCACTACACACAATGGCCATTACCTATCAGCAGACAGAACGGCGACTACGTTTGCGCTGAACTGGTTCGTCTTCTTCACATGACGTAGAGTATGAGGAGCCATCCGTTGACTCCCACTCTTCTGTCTCGGTTGTCTCATAGTCCGAGGCACTCTCCTCCTCCGACCAGTCTGATGACGACAGATCATTGTCCGCTGGACTGCCAGGGTTGTCAACCTGCGATGAAAACGCAGGCTCACCAGCTTCACCACCATCTCCATTAGCACCCCCATCACCTGCCGCAGCACCATTTGCAGGGCCACGTGAAGCACCATTTGCAGCACCACTTGCAGCACCACTAGGTGCTGCTCCAGCTGTTCCTGCAGCTCCTACTGCTCCTGCTGCCCCTGCTGTTCCTGCAGCGCCAACAGTTGCTGCTGCTCCTGCTGTTCCAGCTGCTCCTGCTGCACATCCTGCTGCGCCTCCTGCTCCACCTGCTCCAGCTCCGCCAGATGCTCCTCTTGCGCCTGCTGCTGCTGGTCCAAGTTGTAGCCCACCATCACCACGCACTCCGCGTCCCGAAGCCAGTTGCNCCGCATGTTGGCACGGAAATCCATACTCGGCCCACTGCCCGCAGCTGCACTTCTTCGTGTGGCACTCGACCTCTCGGCCCGACATACTCTTTGGACCGGACACCGTTCCAGACATGGGCCCGGCCGGGATGATGTCGTACTGCCTCGCCTTCTGCGTGTAGTTCTTCAGCTTCTCTTCCACGAAGGGGGCCAGCGCGGACTCACAGTCATGCGCCAGCTTCCGGCGCTCTGCAAACAACTTCTGCACCCAGACATACAGCTGAGCAAAGCAGTGAAACGGGTACAGATGCCTCAGGTCCTTGATGCGTGCGTTCAGTGACTCGGCTGTGTTGCTGGTTGTGTGGCCACCACGGGGCACGGGGATGTACACACGGCTCCACGCAGCAAGTGGGATGCCAGGTTCTGTGCCCCCTCAAAAACTGTACTGCAGACCGGGCGCGGAAGCCTTCGCCAACTCCTCCTGCGCGCGCTTGAACTCCCGCGGGGTGAAGGCATGCGCGAGGGTCCAGAAGAGGTCCGCGGCAACACGGCCCGCCTTGGACTTGACGTTCTCGCGGATGTGCTGTGCACAATGCGTATGCGTAGCACCTGGCACTTCATGGGCCACAGCTGCAAGAAGCCCGCCATCGCGGTCGGAGATGATGGCAATCCCGCGGTCACGAATAGTGGGGTACGCCTGCACCAGTTGCTGCACAAACCACAGCCATTTTTCCTTGTCCTCCTGTCCGCACAGCACCCACGCCATGGGCACGGAGTGGTTGTTTGCATCCCAGTACTGGGCAATCAGAAGCACTTGCTTGAAACCAATTTTCAAAAACGTCGCGTCCATGGTTACGATGCGGCGGACGTGGTTCCAGCCATCACGACACGCCCCAGGAGCGACGAAGGCACGGCGGAAAACCTGCTTCTTGTCTTGCTCTACGCATGCGAACGTCCGTGGGTCCGCTCGTTTCAGCTGCAAGACAGACATGGCATGTGGAAGAAAAATTAAGACGTCGGTGTGTTTCAGTGACATGTCCAGTTGGCGTATGAGCATACGAAGGAAAAAGTACTAACCTCCTCAACGTACGCCGGGAACAAGGACCACGACAGCGCCTTCTCGCCCATGAGCTGTTCCTGGGCAGCCTTCTTTGCACGGTAGACCACGGGGTACGCCACCTTCTCCCTCGTACGAGCCTCCACGACCTGCTGCAGTGCTTTTGTGTCCGCCGAGGGCCTCTTTTTGATGGTCTGCTCAATGTGCCGTAGTACCCATGCAGCCCGGCGAGCCTGGTCGCCCTTCTTGGTGGCGAGCGAGCACTTGTGGCCATCCACATATGCGATGATGGCAACGTTGCCGTGCTTGCGGTGATAGCGCGCCTTCAGGAGCCACGTGCAGCCTGCTTGCTTCTACTGTCCGCAACGGACTTCGAGACGAGTTGGATCACTCCGGACCCACGACACTTGCATGCCGCGGTCCACTGCGTAGTCTTGGACAGCTTCGCGACAGGCTTCCATGTTGCGAAAGGCACGCCCGCCTGGGAAATCGGTGCATCTTCCTTTGCGTTTTCGCGCACGTCCAGTAGCGGCTTCAACATCTTTCAGTGTGGTGTCCGGCGGGGGCGGCGGGGTGTCCTCATCAGACGACCCTGCACAGCAGACATCCACAGAGACATGTGAGTCACATATCAAGGAAACAGGCAGAAGACATGTTGGTGTGACATGGCTTGCGATGAGCGTACTTCGACCAAGCAGGAGGTCCAACCCCGTCGGCGAGGACGCCATGTCCAGAAAGAAAGTGGGTTCAACCCACCAGCACGGTAACCACGAAACGGACGCACACGTTGACTGCCTCCAAGTCGCATCGTGCGGTCTTCAACACGGTCTGGGGAGAAAGGAGTCATGCGCTCCACGACATTGACGTGACAGTGCCACTAGTGTTCCTCCCACTCAGTAAAAAGGAAAGATGACTCAGGGTGGTCCCGGGAGATGAGGACCTCGGGTGGGTCGTCGTCCTCGTCGGACGGGTAATCGCCTCCACTGACGTACAGAGTGGCGGCCATGGTGGCCAACAGTGGGTATAACAATGTGCGACATGCGCCCTAATATGCATCGTACCCACCATCTACACTTGGTCCGCATACCCACCAGTTGTTAGCGCGAGGAGGAGGGCCATCCCAGAGACAGAAGCCCGCGGCGACGAAGGGGCGACATTTGAAGAACATGATGACTACACATGAACAATGGCTGAATGGTCAGGACCCTTGCGGACGACAAGAGAGAACGTCCACATGACATGGCGGTTGGCCGACTTTCCATGACGAAAACCGTCGCGACCCATGCATGCGGTGTGAAGACGTCAGAGGAGGTTACAAGAAATAGTATTCCTATCACGAGGGGAGGCACGACAGCTTCGACATCAGAACGTTAGCACCATGTCGCTGTACCTCGACGTATCCGCCAGCTGGCGTCGTTGCCATGTGGACGACAACGTCCACCTGGCAACATATCGCCTCCTCGACACGTGCTACGATTAGAGCCCGTTCGCATGATGTCCACATCGACGGCATGGCCCGCGTAACGCAACATCACGGCACGTTCGCTGCATGTCCGGCAAAGGAGCTGCGCGGTGTCTGCTCTCGCATGTGACGCTCGTCGACCTTTCTGCGAACGTTCGAAAGTTGAAACCCCCTATTTAAACCGGCCAATGAAGTAGGGGATAAGGGTTGCTTCAAACACATATTACTTCCGTCGGAAGTTGACCTACCGTAAAAGACACCGGAGATGCATTTCAGGCAGTCACGAATTGGTGCGGTCCAGAAATGGTGTCTGAAATCCTTGAAACTTGAAATTAAAAACACCGGATACCCACAGTTCACAAACTAATTCACGCGGAACCGGTGTAGCGTGAATTTCTTTGCAATAGTGGGTACGGCATGCATGATCCTAGGCGTGTCACCAAAAGTGGGTACTGCACGTATCTTCTCTGTAAAGTGAGTACCGTGTGTAAAATGTGCGAAAAATGGCCACGACAAAAGTCGGAGGCCGAAACTGTGGGTATCGCGCAATTAGGCCGTTTTTTTTTTGGCTGCCTGGCTTGACCCTCGCGGCGAGCTCGTCGATCGGACGAGCTCGCCGATCACAGCGAGCTTGCCGCAAGCTCGCCGCGAGCTCGCAGCGAGCTCGCCGCTGGAAGCTGCAAGGCAGCTTACCGCCTGCCACAATGGGGGCAGCAGCAGGTGCTGCTGCCGCCTTGGCTGCCCCTACTGCGCGTGCTACTGCTCCTGCTGCTATGCGCATGTGCAGCTGCGACTGCACGCTGCAGTTGCTCGCCGCCGCCGCTGCTGCTGCTGCCGCGCGGTGCTGCTGCTGCTACAGCTACTATGGCAGCTGCAAGGCAGTGCTACGCACTGCTGCTGCACGCTGCTACTAAGCTGCCACTACGCCTGCTGCACGCTGCTGCTGTAGCTGCTGCTGCTGCTGCTGCTGCAATGCTACTACTGCTGCTGTTGCTGCTGGCGCTGCAACTTGCGGAATGCTGGTGCTACTGTCGCCGCGCTGCTGCTACTGCCCGCGGCTGCTGCTGCCGCTGGTGCTGCTCGCTGCTCGCTGCTGCTTCCGCTGCGAGCTACTGCTGCTCGCAGCCGCCGATTCGCGCTGCGAGCTGCTGCTGCGAGCGAGCTGCTGCTGGGATCTGCTTACCCCTTTTTTTGTCAGAATGCCCTGCCAGAAACGATTGCTGCTGCCACCCGGTGTTGCTGTTGCTGCTTCACTTGGCTGCTGGAGCTGGTGACTGCCACAGCTCACCGGGTGAGGTGGACGGGACTGCGTGGTGATGTCGCTCCTCAAAACGGCTGCAACGAGTCCCAGGACACGGCGGCGTCAGTGACTCTCACTGCTGCTGCCGGTGCTGCGTCTCTGCGGCGCAGCTCAGCGAGAGAGGTCTCCCTACTCTGATACCAAGAGAAGTTTCCTAGAACCTTCCTAACCACTTGCCGCGACACTAGGCGTCAGCGCCAGGTCAGCGTGTGACAACAGTCACAAGTTTGAGACAAAACTGCAAGGGTCTGGGTTGGGACACGAACAGAGTGTCAGGAAACTCAAACTGAGTATAATTGCAAAGAGAGATAACAAATGACAAGTCCACAGTATAAATACCTGCCGCGGTGCACGACAGGTGTCGCACGCGNGAGGTCTCCCTACTCTGATACCAAGAGAAGTTTCCTAGAACCTTCCTAACCACTTGCCGCGACACTAGGCGTCAGCGCCAGGTCAGCGTGTGACAACAATCACAAGTTAAAGACAAAAACTGCAAGGGTCTGGGTTGGGACACGAACAGAGTGTCAGGAAACTCAAACTGAGTATAATTGCAAAGAGAGATAACAAATGACAAGTCCACAGTATAAATACCTGCCGCGGTGCACGACAGGTGTCGCACGCGACAGTGCAAGGTCTGTCCTAAAACCGGCCCAAAAACACTATTTTGGCTGTAACTCTGCGCAGACAAATCAGAACGCTACGCCGTCAGAACCTAGAGATGCAGAATCTCAAGCCAGACGCTACGACTGGTCACACACACAAGTCCGGCACCGATCGGTGGACAGGAAATACAAAACATGCAAATCAGGCTCAAGAGCCAGTCCACTGAGAAAACTCTAACGTCTGTAGAAAAAACCGCAAAGCACCTCGGCAAGCACCCAGGGCGTCGTAGCAGCTCTCTGGCAGCTGCTGGTGGATGGAGCCACCACTCGTCGGTGCTCCGGTGCCAGTTGCATCTGCATCCGGGATCATGTCGTCGCGCTCTCCTGTAGCGCTGCTCTCGTTGCCGTCGCTCGTGACAGGTGGAAGCCCAACACACTAACACTAGCAGCTGCCAGACAGCTGCCACGACATCTCGGGTGCTTGTCCGGGTCCTTTCCAGATTTGCTGCAAACGCTAGAGTTTTCTCGGTGGATTGGCTCTCGAGCCCGATTTGCATGGTTTGCATTGTCCGTCCACCGATCGATGCCGGACTTGTGCGTGTGACCAGTTGTAGCGTTTGGCTTGAGATTCTGCATCTCTAGGCTCAGACGGTGGTGCGTTTGGTTACGTGTGCACACGTTTATGGCCAAAACAGTGGTTTTGTGCCTGTTTTAGGACAGACACTACGCGTGCGTCACTTGCCATGAGCTGCAGCATGTATTTATGTTGTGTTCTTGTCAGTTGTCATCTCTCTCTGCGATTATATTCAGATTTGAGCTTCTTAACACTCTTTGCGTGTCCCTACCCAGACCCTTGCAGTTTTTGCCTCTGACTTGTAATCTATCACACGCTCACCTAGCGCTAACGCCTAGTGTCGCGACAAGTGGTTATGAAGGTTCCTTGAAGCTTCTGTGGGCGGTGCCTCCTAGGTCCGCATTGGGGATCTGTCATGCCGTAGCTGTTGGATATGTTCTGTCCCTGGATGATCTGGAGTCTTGTCAGGTCGCCATGATCTCCAATACGGCCACCGCTCACCATCAGCTACGGATGCACCCATAGATGCCATGGCCAAGGCTCGTGACAGATGGAAGCCACACACACCAACACAGTCTGTCTTAAAGTCAATTCACAACTTCTCATAGTTATGTCTCATCAACTAGTGTACCAAGTGAACTGGCAAGAGAAAAATCACCATAAAATCACATCACAATGGTCCTATTTTTGTGAAAAATTCGCACCTTTCTCTTGACCTCTTGTACAGAAACACCAAGACCATAGTCCTTCTCTTTTTCATCTGAGTACCTCATTGCATTATATTCATCAACTAGAATTGATGGGGCGTGTATCCTTTGAGCCAAAGCGATGACCCCTTAAACAAATTTTCATTTTATTTCCACGACTACATGCCGTTACGATTGTGTGCAATGCATTTTTTACAACCTCTTACCAAACTTCCCTTTGAAAGAAGTTTACATTCTTCCTACACCCCTCAGAACTTTTCGCCTCAAAATCTTTCATTTCCTGATTTCATGTACAAAATTTCACCTCATTCGACAAGAAAAATGTGCACCCTCCTTTGTTTCCTTGATGCCCAAGCTTTTGGCAAGGATTGTGTTGGTGCCAAAGAAGATGGCTTTCATCATCTACTTCCTTACATGGTTAAATTAAAATTCAAATCATTTTTAAATAATTTTTAATCCAATTTCCTCACCCCGCTGGCCTGTGATTTTACTAGAAATGAGCTTCGATATTGTTATGGGTGTCTTGAGCCTTTACCCTTTGATGGAGGAACCAAAGCCTCTGTTCCTTGCCAAATTCATTCATTTATCGGAGATATGCTTTCACATCTTGGGCTTGTTTTTCGTTCTGAGGCACGCCTCGGGCCTGTATGAAGACTTGGGGCCAAAAGACTGACGTTTTGGCGTTCCTGGTGACGACCAGGGGCCCCAAAAAGCTTTTGGCAATGAGTGTCACGTTCTTGATTGTGATTTCTTCATGCCGCCCTTGGCAGTTTCAGGCCTCGGCAATGTATGCGGACACTCGCGAACCCCTTGGACGTCTACGTGATACGAATCCACTACGGGTGCGGCGTAGTCCAATTTCGTATTCCTTTTGGAGTCGGTCTCTCAAATGAGTTGACGCCAGAAAAGGACTACAAGCTGTCCGGTGATGGACAGTATCCACACCGCACCCCCACGAAAGAGTGGAACGGAGGTTGTTCCATGCGGACTGGCCCAGCGTTTGACGGCCGAGGCGCTGATCAGCGGCCTGCTCGCCGACAACGACCAGCACCTGGTCACTTGGTGCACTACGGATTGCGTCACCTTGACGCAAGCTGGCCGGAGTTGGACCAGCGCAGCAGCCATGGCCTCGTGCTCGAATTCTGTGTGCAGCTGCCATTCACCACTCATGACTGGGCAGGAGCTGCAGTTGCTCGCCTTGACCTCTGCCCTCTGTTGAAACGGAAGCAAGCGGCGGCAGCAGAGAAGCGCAGAACGGTGCTCCTTCAAGCAGCCTGCTTGCATCGTAGTTGTGCGCGCTCTGCGATCGCCTTCTGATCTGGCAGTCCGTACGAAGATTCCACCATCTGCAGAGCAAGAGACTACAAATTGGGCTACAATGCTT
>SZWC01003105.1:34294-45573 GCA_023375785.1 Penium margaritaceum | reverse complement strand
GCAGAGGCACGTGTGAGCATGCGCAAGACCAAAAGCAGCACCCCCGCAAGCATCTGGTATGGCCCTGACCGGCCCAAGTTCTTGGGCCCCCTGACGGGAGAGGTCCCCTCCTACCTCACCGGCGAGTACCCGGGTGACTACGGCTGGGACACCGCCGGCCTGTCGTCCAACCCGGAGACGTTCGCGCGCTTCAGGGAGATTGAGCTCATCCACTCGCGTTGGGCGCTGCTGGGCTCTCTGGGAATCATTGTTCCAGAGCTGCTGGCGCAGAACGGCGTGCCCATCGCGGAGCCCGTGTGGTTCAAGGCCGGTGCGCAGATTTTCTCTGAGGAAGGGCTGAACTACCTCGGCAACCCAACTCTCATCCACGCCAAGTCCATCCTCGCCACTCTCGCAGTGCAGGTACGCAGACGTCGACAATTTAAAGATTGCGAGACTAAAACGCCATCCTCCAATCCACCCTGACTGCACATCTTCAATGTGAGATGTGGAATACGAAGTCCATAACCTTCAGCATTGGTGCGGGGTAAAAGTTAGTCTTCGGAGAATTTATCGAGGGGACTATCCTTCTTTCCTCATTGGGATGATTGGATTGTCACCCTCGCTGGATATTCCCCTCATGTCACTTTATGAGAACCACATGAGCCATGTGGTCGAAGGGCTCTGCCTCGCTCCCTGTTCTCAGAATGTGCAGAATGTGGTCTACCTTGGAAGGATTTAGACTGCGAAACAGCCGTCAAAAGCCAGCAGGTTGCATCCTCTGTGGCTCATGGGAACAACAAAAACCGTCAGTAAAAGGCGGGATAACTGTCACTCCCTTTCAGTAACTGGATGACTGATTTCGATCTCTCTCACGTTCTCCACTTTCCAGGTGATCCTGCTGGGCGCGGTTGAGGGCTACCGGGTGTCCGGCGGCCCTCTGGGCGAAGTCACGGACCCCCTGTATCCAGGAGGCGCGTTTGACCCTCTTGGCCTGGCGGACGACCCTGACACATTCGCTGAGCTGAAGGTGAAGGAGATCAAGAACGGCCGACTGGCACAGGTAGCTGCGCTGGGCTTCTTTGTGCAGGCTATCGTGACTGGCAAGGGTCCTCTGGAGAACCTCAGCGACCACCTCGCCGACCCCACTGCCAACAACGCATGGGCCTATGCCACCAACTTCGTGCCTGGAGGCTAGACTGGCTTGCAGAAGCTCTTGCTTTTGGTTTGGTACATAAATGGCGCTGGACGTCCAAGTCGGTTCCTTAGAACCTCGTGTGGCGTGCTGCCTCTGAGGACCCAACGCAGGGTCATGTTTTGTCGTGTGCATTTTTGTGAATACAATGTTCTTGTTGACGGTTAGCAGCCACTCGACTCACATACTCTCTCCTGGAACACAGGAAAAGTGAATCAAGTGCAATTGAGGCATTTCTTCCTTCCGGTGTTCCTGAGAGGAATCATTTCAAGCCATGCATTAAGGTAAAATCTGAGGGCTAATTTCTAGCGCGAGAGAAGTTGTGGCAAAGGCCAGATGCTCCCCTGGCCTACTTGTGCATCTCGCAACTGTCATGCATGATGAGAATGTTTGAAAAGACCCAACAGCGGGTGTAGGAAGTCAATTCCTCTTAGAGCCACCGCTTTGGTTGTGACATCCATCCCTGATCTCTTCCTAGTTGTTCCTAGTTGGTTCTGTAGACTTGTCCTACATGTGATGCAGCTGTACCATGGTGGAACAGCATCAGCAATATCAGAACAAAGCAGCCGGGCATATTCAAAATCACCTCTGCTGTGGTACTAGCACATCTGTTGTAGGTAAGGAACAACGGCTCTTGGAATGAAGTTATTGCTGGTCTACGCTTGGGTTGGAGTTCCTTCTTTATTCCACGAACATTGTGCACTTGGTGTATGAGTGAATTTATGTCTTTGCCCTTGGCTCAGTCGAAACGCGTACTCATCAGATCTTGCTCCCAGTTGGGCTCCTCATCGCAGAGTTGGGAAAATACAACGGAGCAAGATGCGGCAAAGTAAGTATATCGTTTCCTAATTGTAAGCTACATGCACTTCTGCTGGAATGCAGAACTGCATCTTAGCAACCATTTTCCACTCCTGCAAAGGCACTGCCAGTGATGTTCAGCTACAATACAGGAGTGCAGTGGGTTAGAAAGTGGGGCTCAGCCTTCGACTAGGTTAAATGTGGGTTAGGACTGGAGGGTCTGTTCAAATGATATGCTTAGCAGTGTTCGGAAGCACTGGAACTAAAGAGCTGGCCCACTTGAATGCTTGGGTCTGAGAAAAGCGAAACCACGGACTACGGCATCTTTGGCTGCTGTCCACCACGAAGTACGGCATCTTTGTCTGCGTAGGTGCGTGAGCTGCTGTGGCTTCCAGAGGCTATGGAGTCCCATGCCAACTGTTATAACTTAACATACTTTGGTATGTAAAGTTATCAACAGTGTAATCTTGTGCATGACAACAACTATGGAGCAAATGGCACTATGACACAATGACATGGGATGGTAGGGGAGGTTTCATGGTGAGCGTAGCGCTGGGTCAACATGTTTAAAGCACATTAGTACAAGATGACCATGGCGTGGGGTTAGAGGCTACAAAGGTTGTTTCAAAACCTTGTAATGAAAGAGGTTCTATGGCGTCGTAGGTGTTCCATAACATCTTCCTATGTTCATCTCATGTGAACCTTGCCGTTGAAATCTGACCCTTGAGGCAATGCATTGAAGGGGCCCACATTTGACACTCCAACCAGTTTTGTTTGATGTTTTATTCCTTTGGTACTTGTACATCATTCTGCTTTTGCTGACCCTTGAGACTCATTCAGTCACAGTGCATCTCCAAGACACCATTTCTTGTACAGGAAGCTGGAAAACCTAAGCAGCAGGTTGGGGCAGCAGCGTTGTTGATGCAGCGTACAGGCTTCCACGCTCGTTGCTTAAGTCAGCTGCCCCCTCAGTCTGCTGCTCTAGAGTCTAAGTCTGGAAGCTCTGGGTTTGTTACTCAGAAACGCGCGCGCCAGTGTTAGCGCCAGAAAGCAGCTGAAAACTGACAGTGACTGATTAGGAATGAAGAATGAGCAACAATGGGAGACCCCTCCAAGTTCTAGCTCCNGCTTCCACGCTCGTTGCTTAAGTCAGCTGCCCCCTCAGTCTGCTGCTCTAGAGTCTAAGTCTGGAAGCTCTGGGTTTGTTACTCAGAAACGCGCGCGCCAGTGTTAGCGCCAGAAAGCAGCTGAAAACTGACAGTGACTGATTAGGAATGAAGAATGAGCAACAATGGGAGACCCCTCCAAGTTCTATCTCCCCCCCACTAGTGTAGGACTTGTTACTCAGCTAACAAGCCAATCAGAAAATAGTCCTAGACCTATTTTCTGGCAAGCAGAAAATAGGTCAGTGAGCCCTGCCAGACGCCAGACAGCCCAAAACCGGTGCGTCGTCCGTTTTGCCTGAAAACTGGACTATACCATAATACCAATGCTGCGAACGCAGTCGTGCGTTCAGAATCGGCTAGAAAAATAGTAGCAAAGAGTTATGGCTGCCCGAACCCGGGTAGTGCCTACGACAATCAGTGACGCCAAGCAGGGCCACACAACAGCAGACATGGACCCTAGGCGTAGTATGACGATGCAGACGCAATGCCACAACCAGAAACAGAGCTGGGTGCATGGAAACGGCATCTACAGTGGCAGTGACCGCCGGCGGCCCGACCGCCAAGGAGGCCTGCCGATGGAGCTGAGCGCATCGCCGGAGGGAGGAGGCTCCAGCGAACGGTGCGTGGGCCTCAGCGCGCGTCGGCTCCACCGAGCGACACTCCAGCAGCGTCGAGTCTTGCCGTCAGTCATCTGCACGCCAATGTACACAAGCCGGGAGGACACAAGAGAGTACAATGAGAGATGCACGAAAGATAACACAGGACAACTGCCTACGTTAAAGGTCGAATAGGCCCTTCACAGTGGTCCCAAATCAGTTCAAACATCATCTATGGGCAAGCTGAAATTCTTCAAAGAAAACGTTAACCTTTCAACTTCCCACACAAACATCCTGACAAGAAACCAATGTAACTCTTCCGTGCATGGTTGTAGAAGGTGGTCCTTCATGGGATCAAATAACCCTTGTAGAATACATCTTCGTGAATGAGATCGATATACGGGCTCCACCATGACTGAAATCACTGAGTTTGGACAAGAACCATGAAAATCATTAAGATATGTGGAAAAAAATGAACCAGGTTCGGGGATGTCCCCCTCCCCCTCACCTTGGCAAATGCACCAGTGAAGCTGCAACTGCAATTCTTCAAGCGATGAAAAACTGTGAACATGAGTTACATGATGCTGAATCAATACAACTCATAACTTTTCCGTACACAGCCAAGCGCAGTTCTGGGGCTTTGGGTGGCATAGGATGTCTCACCATGAACGTATAGTCTTGAATGTTCACATTTGAGTAACAGATACATTATGCTCCCACATTGCTACACGTGTTCTCGTGCTCCTCCTAGATGATCACACGCCTCTTCCAGTGCTAGAAGGTGTGTACCAATCTCCCTTTGGTTACCATTGCCGTCACCATCCAGTTGAGGCAGGCACACCGTGCCTAGGTGACACAAGATATTGGCATGGACAAATTTTCATTTTTGTAGATATCTCCCCATGGCTAAATTCATAGAAATTCTAGGATCCTGGCCACTATCACATCCTGGAGTTTCACAGTAGCGTCATTCTCTCCCCCTAACACATCGGCAGCTCTCATTAATTCTTGCCTTAAACCACCACCACTCTTTTAACTGTATCAATACCAGAAAACTAGAGGTGATGAATGTAACCTTTTTAGGTGCTCTTTTCAGTACTCAATTTCTGGCAACAAAACTGAGGGTGCATTCATTGAGAAGCCTTAGGCTCTAGCAATTGTGTCTGTCGTTTCTTTTGTCTGTTGTGTTGACTACAACACCCACTTTTGTTGCCACTCATTTGGCTGCTTTGCTCTGCATTGCCTTATTTTGTGCCTTCTACTTTTTTGTTCTCTCAATGTTGTTGCCCTTGTAACTAAAACCACAATATCCTCAAAACCACTCAAACCATGCTTGATCTGCCTCTATTATTCATTTTTTTTTGGAACTTTGAGTTTTTTTTTTTTAACTCAGCCACCATCTCCGCACAAACCAGTGGGGAAGCTTGGGACAAGAAATTCAGTCCAACTTTTCCTCCAAGGTAAAGTCGTAAATATCAAGGAGTTCAAACAATACAAGCTCTCATGGTAAGGAGATCACAAACATCTTCACAACAAGCCAACTTGCATTTTGCAAGCCATGCTCCATCCCAAAGTTACACAAAATAGCACACTGGGCATGCATGCCAAGATGCAAATACGCTGTGCATGTGCTAAGAAGATGTGTACAAGCTTCCTAGTAACACAGCCGCTAACTGGGCGTCAGTGCCCCATCAGACGGTGACAACAGTCACACGTTGTACACGTGACGGCAAGGGTCTGGCTAGGAGACACAAGTCAGAGTGTCATAATGCTTCAATAGCATTTGCAGAAAGAAATGAAAAATGACAATTCCATGGCATAATTACCTGTCGCGGCGCACGGCGGATGTTGCATGCGGCAGCACAAGGTCTGTCCTAAAACCGGCCCAAAACCACTGTTTTGGCCGTAAGTCAGTGTAGACATGTCAGAACGCTACGCCGTCTGAACCTAGACGTGCAAAATCACAAGCCAGACTCTACAACTGGTCACATACATGTATCCAGCATCAAACACTGGATACACAATGCGAAAATATGCAAATCGGGCCCATGGCCAGTCCACCGATAAACTCGTACGTGCTGCAGAAGAATTGCAGGAGGTCCCTGGCAGCGTCCAGAGCTCTAGGACGGTCTTCGGTCAGCTCCAAGGTGGTAGTCCACCACCAGACAATGCACCGGTACCACCTTGGTCCGCATCAGGGATGTGCACGAGCATAGACATGGCCGAGTGGTCACAGGAAACTGTACAGGTCGACATGAATGTCACAAATCACAACACTCCCCCATGACCCGATGGTACGCATGACCATACACGTGCAGCAATGAAACGAGTACAACAACGAGTGCAGAAACAGTCATGATGCAGGCATAGACACACCCCACACTCAGCCACTTTCAGGCAGGGGGCAAAGCCCAATGGAACGAATGGCCACTAGAAACTTCCTGCGTGCTAGTGCCTTCGTCAAGAAGTCAGCGTGCTGCATGTCACTGCCAACCCATATGACGGAGATCACGATTCGCTCCACCAGATCACGCACAAAGTGATGCTCAACTGCAATGTACTTCCTGCAAGCATGAAAGACACCAAAGTTCTCTGCAATGGCAAGGGAACTCTGGTTATCGCAATGAAGCACAATGGCGGGTACTGACTAAATTAGCCCAAGGAACACGTGATGCAGCCATACTACCTCAGCAACCCACGCACCCCGAGCAACATACTCTGCCACCAACGAGCTACGTGCAATGCAGCCATGCTTTCTGCTGCGCCAGGAAACACTGGTACCACCGAACAGGAACACATAACTGGTGCGACTGCGTCCATCTAGACTCTAGGCCCAGTCGCTGTCGGTGTAGCGGTCAAGAACCACCGAATACTATCGGCGAAAGCAGAGTCCAAGGTACAGTGTGGAGACCACATATCGTGCCACTCCCACATGAAGGGCTCTAGCGTGTGGAGCCTACGAAAACTGTGCAAGGAAGTTGAAAGCTAATGCAATGTTGAGCATGTGGTAGTGGCCAAGTACATGAGAGATCCGATGAGACGCATGTATAAAGTCACATCCACTGTCCCCCCCAGCTGTGTGGAATCTTCCACCTTTAGGACATCCTGCCCATCAAGTGTGAGAGGCATGGAGGCCGTGGGCATTGCCCAAGGAGGTCACTGAAGAGCTCCCCCAAGACGCGTGTGTATCTGGCCTGATGCAGCAGTAGTGTCGGACGTCTACGGTCTCACGTGATCTCCATGCCACGAAAC
Organism: Penium margaritaceum; assembly: GCA_023375785.1. Classification (NCBI taxonomy): domain Eukaryota; kingdom Viridiplantae; phylum Streptophyta; class Zygnematophyceae; order Desmidiales; family Peniaceae; genus Penium; species Penium margaritaceum. The sequence continues at coordinate 38,587 of SZWC01003105.1, read as the reverse complement.
ACCGCTGTAGTCCAAGGTTCTTCATCCTATAGGCAGTCTAGAGGAAAACCTTGGCCTCCTTCACGACCTCCATGGAAGGAGACACGATTAGAAGGTCATCCACATAGACTAGGATGGCGGTTAATTTCTCATGCGTCCATCGCATAAAGAGAGAGGGATCTGCCTCGCTTTGTACATATCCCGCACAAGTCAGGGTGCTAGTACTCTCCTGATTCCAACACAGAGGAGACTACTTGAGGCTGTAGAAGGACTTGCACATGCACCAGACCTTGTGACCATCTTGAAAGCCTGGCGGATTAGCCACGTAAATCTCCTCAACCAGAGAGCCATGGAGGAACGCATTGCTTACATCCATCTGGTACAGTTCCCAGTGAGGTTGAGGTCATGCGACCTTCAAGGGTAAAGGTGTTAATGTAATTGATGCCCTCGATCTGAGAGTACCCCTTGACGACCAAGCGAGCCTTGTGGCGTTCCACTGAACCATCTGGCTTCTCTTTCGTCCGAGAGACCCAGTTGACCTGAATAGCCTTCCTCCTAGGTGGAAGGTCGACTAGCTCGCAAAATCTGTGCTCTCGGATGGCGCCAGGCGTCAGCATCATGTGATGAGAGAGTTTCCCTCAATGTGCCCGGATCAGGTGCCATAGAGGGAGAGCTCTAAGTTGCAAGTGCACGCGCCTCATTGCTAGGTCTGACGACCACAAGGTCAGCTACTGCATCACAAGCAATATGAAACTCACGAGTGACAAGATTGTGCCCTACGGGGCAAGCTGGATGTACCTCTGTGTGCTCAGTGTGGACACTCAGGCCTAGAGCCTTTGTGCCGGGATCACCACTCGCAATGTTGTGAGTGGAGCGCCTGGGTTTGGGACCTCACTCTCGCTGGACTCCGAATTCCAATGGTTGAAGACGACCACCGGGCTCACGTGAGGAAGCTGGGCTCAAGGGGCTCACCTCAGGCTCATGGATAGGCACAACCACAGCTGGTGAGGGCTGAGGCAAAGCAGCAGGTGATGCCGTGCGAGGAGATGGATGTGTGGGATACACGGGACTGGGTGTGACAGTAAAAGCAAGTGAGGCAAGACCACGTACAGAGGCTGGAGTGCTAGCGGAAACGGGTACAGGATCATGAATGCCAGTGGGGTGCGAGGGAACAAGGGTAGAAGCCGGCTGTGTTGGAGAGGTTTCTGGGCCGACAGTTATGATCACTGGATCATCAACAGCCCTAGACCGAGAAGTGGAGGGGGCTCAAACAGACACATCAACCGGAAGAGAGGTGCTCGCAGGCTTAGAATCCCCTTTCCTTGAGAAGCCTCACACGTAGGAATGTTTGTGATGGAGAGCGACGTGATCGAGGTTAGATCACGGTAGGTGAGGGACTCAAAGAAAAGAGCATCACGAGACTCAATGATGCGAGGATGAGCGGGCTCCTAAAAATGCCAGGCCTTTGATCGTGGGGAGACGCCTACGAAGGCACACAAGTGACCCCCGCAGCAAGACCTTGGCACCCTGCTGGTCCTCGGTGTACAACACAGAAGCCAAGGATCCCCAGACACAAGCGAGACGCATATCGCTTTGTGATACAGCAGCTGACCTTGTGGTCGTCAGACCTAGCACTAAGGCGTGGCTCACACTTCTGTTGCCACTCTTGCGTCTCTGCTACGCAGCTCAGTGACGGATGCATCGTCGCTCATGATCGGAGTTCTTCTTGAGCACGAAGACATCTTCTTGGGGGTGTAGCTCTGATACCATGAGAAGATGCATACAAGCTTCCTAGCGACACTGCCGCCAACTGGGCGTCAGTGCCCCGTCAGATGGTGACAATAGACGCAAGTCGTACACAAGACGGCAATGGTCTGGCTAGGAGAAACAAGTCATAATGTCATAATGCTTTAATAGAATTTGCAGAGAGAAATGACAAGTTACAGGTCCATGGCATAAGTACTTGCCGCGGCGCACAGCGGGTGTCTCACGCGGCAGCACAAGGTCTGTCCTAAAACTGGCCAAAAACCACTGTTTTGGCCGTAACTTGGTGTAGACATGTCAGATCGCTACACCGTTTGAACTTAGATGTGCAAAATCACAAGCCGGATGCTATGACTGGTCACATGCATGTATCCAGCATCAAAAACTGGGCACACAACACAAGAACATGCAAATCGAGCCCACGGCCAGTCCACCGATAAACTTGTACGTATTGCAAAAAAACTGCAGGAGGTAATTGGCAGCGTCCAGAGCTCTTGGACAGCTTTCGGTTAGCTCCAAGCTGGTAGTCCACCACCAGATAACACACCGGTACCACCTGGGTCTGCATCAGGGATCTGCACGGGCATGGACACGGCCGAGTGGTCACAGTAAATTGTACAGGTCGACAGGAATGTCACAAATCACAACATGTGCCGCAACAGTCCTGTGCTTTGAAAAATCACCCTCCACTCCAGAGTGATGGCGTCTCCGGCCAAGGATCAAAGCTGGAAACAGTCACGCAAAAGCCCAACACCACTGCTATGATATCCCCATGATCTTCCACACAATAGGCCTCAATAGCTGCCCCAGACTCAATGCGCAACTGCCCAACTGGACCAGTCGTTTGACGGCCCTGATAATCTAGCGTTTGAACGTCCAACACCAGACCGTCCCTAGTTTCTGACCCATGTCAGCAGAGTCTATCCTGAGGCCACCGTATCGTTCTGGTAGCTGCAGCTTCACTTCACTCACGGCTCCACGTCCAGCCTCAGAGAGTGTTCCCTGTAGGTATCCACTATTTCATCCTTGATTGCATGGTGGAACTGAGTGATATGCCACCCCAAGCCAGGTCAAGACCATCTAGAGGGGGCTGGAGAGTCTCTAGGTACAAAATACAAAGCCACAAACACAAATGTGCATGGATGCAGAAATCTGCTGCCGAGAGATAAAACCAATCCTCTATTGAGGATTGATTTCAGTATCGGTAGTGACTCGTCAGAAAAATCTCCGATGTATGACCAATTGCTTCACCCGTGAAACTGCGTATCAACAAGTGTGTTGGGAAGTGAACAAACTAGTGAACATGGACGGTTCGCAGAAACAAGTAAACATCACATAGGGCCCATTACAGTTTTCATCCTACACAAGGAATGTACATATGGACATTTTTTACATGCATTCATGTGGATGTTTTGTGAAAAATGTTTGCATACAAGAATACACTTCTTGATACACTGATTGACAAATGAGTGAATTTGAGGCCATCAACCATAACTCAAATCTCCGGCCTGAAGTGGCTCTAAATGAAAAGAACACCACTAAGGCCAAATCAGTGTGAAACTGTTGCAAGAATGGAATCCAACTCCTCAAGTCCCTGTCCCTGACCGGCACAACGAGTAACTCTGCTTCACCTCATGAGATTTTTTGTGGATTTCTAGGCAATATAGCTAGAAGGACGGATGGCGGCCAAAATCACCGCAACTCCTCTGACCAATAGCAGTGCCTCCTCCAGTTTTGACCAACATGAACAGGAGAAACTGAAACACCTCCCTCAACTTCTCCTTCCCCCAGGTCAGCAAGAGCCTTCCTCCCAAGTGGGACATTGCCTCCCTAGATGCGATGGACTGGATGCCATCTACCTCCAACTCCCCCTTCAGCAATGGGATCAGTCTACCTCGACCAAGGCATTATTCCACTGTTCCTGGCAGCTCTCATTGTAAAGTAACCCTTCTGAATTCTGTGAGGCTCTCAACTTCTGCCAGCTGGTCTAATGTAAGGTCTCGCAGCAGATCCAATGTCCACTCCTCAGGTCCTGCTGCTGAACCCCAGGGCCCGGCCTGAAGAGCCTCCTCAAATTGGGTTCAACTGATATGCTCCACTGTGACTTTACCAACCAACGGGCTGATGGGAGACTCCACTGGATGGTGTCACTCCCAGTGGTCTGTGAAAGTCGATTCGGACCTGGTGGGTAGAGCCGGTGTGTAGAAGAGCCGCAGGGCCTAATGCTGGTCTCCTCGGTGAGATTGGTGATGAGCTGACTCCTTGAGGTATTGGTAATGGAGGGTTATTTACACACTGGTTTGTCTGTGTGACCATGTGGTGTGTGATCTTTTCCTATATGAATCATTTGATCCCTCTCGTTGTGTGATTCTTTCCTATATGAAACGGTGGACCACCACCCCTATGGGAGGGGGTCCAGTGCAGTGGTGGTAGTGTATGCGGGCAGTGTGATCGTTACCTGTACAAAAATGCAGTAATCATGTACTCAGTGCATCATATAGTTTTGTATGGAAACTCTGAACCCAATCCTATGGGGGGGGGGGGGGGGGG
>SZWC01003105.1:12247-34219 GCA_023375785.1 Penium margaritaceum | reverse complement strand
GGGGGGGGGGGGGGGGGGGGTCCAATGTGTGGGGCTCATGCATGAGGCCACTACGCTCAGTTCCCACATAAAAATACACTGATCCCGTACTCAGTATGTGATTTCATCTTATATGGATTGTTGGATCCCCACCCCTATGGAAGATGGGGGCCATAGTGTGAGTGCATTGTGTGGGTGCATTATATGAGGGCATTGCGCTTGTTCTCCACACATATGAATACAGATCATGTACCCTTTATGTGACCTTTTCTTATATGGATCATTGACCCCCACCCCTTTGGGGGTTCCAGTGCGTGGCGATGGTGTATGCAGACAGTGTTGAGGAAGAGGGTTGGGATCAAGAATGAATAATTCTAACAAGGTACAAGGGGGAACTTATCATGGGTGGCAGGGGACATCTATCTGTGGATGTGAATGCATCTTATCCTCGAGCTTTCCCACCTGGCTCCTATGCCATTCCTCCATCCGTCCATTGGCCAATTGTTCAACGATCTGGGAATCCGTGCCGGGGCTGTTGATGCGAACGCCCAAGGGTAAAACTCGTGAAGTAATTCAGTCTTCGGCGTGCTCAAGATATCCCTCACGAGGGAACACGTGATGGCATGACCAAAACACCTGGCGAAGATACTATACTTCAACAGATAGTGTGCTCGTTTTACATATAAAAACATATTGATCATGTACTCAGTGTATCACTTTGTTTCATATGGAACCTTAGACCCCACTCCCATGAGGGGTCCAGTGTGTAGGGGTAGTGTATGAGCGCAGTGTGCTTGTTTCCTAGCTAAAAGTAGACTGATCACAAACCATGTGTGTTGTTTTGTCTCATATGGAATACTGGACTTCCACTCCTAAAGGGTGGTCTAGTGCATGGGGCTAGTGTATGAGGATTGTGCGCTTGTTCTCCATACAAAAATGCATTGATCACACACTCATTTCATGACTTTGTATTGTATGGGACCTTTGACCCCCACTCCCATAGGGGAAGGGGGGAGGGTCCAGTGCGTGGGGCTAGTGCATGAGGATGGTGCATTCATTTCCCATATGAGAATACACTTATCACACACTCACTGCGAGATTTTGTCTTGTATGTAGATCCCCATCCCTGTGTGGAGGGGGGAGGGGAGTCAGTGCATGGAGAAAATGTTTAGGGCAGTGCACTCATTGCCCATACAGAAATACACTGATTAGGCACTTAGTCCGTGATTTTGTTGCATATGGTGTATTGTACCCCCACTCCTATAAGGCGGTCCAGTGCGCGGTGCTAGAGTAGAGGATAGTACGCTCGTTCTCCAGAAAAAATCATACTGATCACACACTCAGTGCAGGATTCATTCCTATGCGGAACCTTAGACCCCAATTCTTATTGGAGGTCCAGTGCTTAAGGGTAGTGTGTGAGGGAAGTGTGCTGGTTTTCCATAAAAAAACACACAGATGACGCACTAGGTGTGTGATTTTTTCTCATAAGGAATGCTTGATCCCTAATACTTGAAGGGAGGTCTAGTGTGCAGGGCTAGTGTATGAGGACAGTGCGCTTGATTTCCATGCAAAAATGCACTGATCACGCACTTAATGCGTGACTTTATCTTGTAAGGAACCTTGGACCCCCAACCCCATGAGGGGGTCCAGTGTGTAGGGCTCGTGAATGAGGGTAGTGTGGTCGTTCCCCACATATAAACACACTGATCATGCACTCAGTGCGTGATTTTGTCTTATGTGGATCATGGGATCCCTACCCCTATGGGGATGTATAGTGAGTGGGAGTAGTGTAAGAGGGCAGTGCGCACATTCTCCACATAGAAACAAACAGATCAGGCACTTAGTGCGTGATTTTTTCTCATATGAAAATTTTGATCCCAACTCCTATGGGAGGGTCCAGTGCATGGAGCTAATATGTCAGGACAGTGCACTCGTTCTCCATACAAAAAAACACTGATCATACACTCGGTGCGTGATTTTGTGCTATGTGGAATTCTATACATACACTCCTCAGAGAGAGGTGCACTGCATGGGGCTAGTGTGTAACGGCAAATTCCACCCCTCCTCCATGTAAACATACACAAACTACGTACTCAGCGTATACAAACACTCTAACAGTACACTTCAATCCCAGTCCGCTTGTTCCGTGCGCCCGCACTAAAGGAACGCACTAGAAATCTAGTGTGTGAATTGCGCACCATTGGGCATATCTTGACTCCTTAGCTGAGCTTGGGCTTACAACTACTACCTTGCAGAGAGCTGAGTCATAGGGTGGGAACACGGGACCTCTCAAATTCCCAGCCGAGTCATTCTCCCCGCCTCATCAAGAGAGTAGCGCACTATCCCCCTTGGGAGTATAGAAAAAAACAAAAGTCAGTGTGCTGAAAGAATTCAATACCAACCTGGCTCACTTTTATTCTCTTTACAAGCTTGTTCCTCCCTCCATCTCTCATCATCTCTCTTCATCTCTCCTCATCTCAACTCCCTTGCAAGCTACCTAACAGCCTGCCACTGCTTGTGACATCCCTGGCAGTTGCAGCTTCTGCCTCCCCCCATCCCCAACCAGTGGCTCATATCACATGTGCATCTCCTTCATGAAAGGGTGACACAAAAACACCTGTATTTAGACCAGAGGCATCCAGTGGATGGTTGCTTCCTCCGACAAGAAACCCTCCACCAAAATCCACGTATTGTACTGTGTGAATACATTGGCAACCTGGTGGTTCGGCCGCCCAAGAAGGCACCCCATCACCCACAGAGCCCATATGTACATCTCCTATCCATTAANNNGACAAGAAACCCTCCACCAAAATCCACGTATTATACTGTGTGAATACAATGGCAACCTGGTGGTTCGGCTGCCCAAGAAGGCACCCCATCACCCACAGAGCCCATATGTACATCTCCTATCCATTAAGTCAAACACCTGATATCGCCCCATCAAGCTCCTCCCAATAATCTGAGTCCATAGACTCCCAGGGCTTGGTGAAGAGCTCCAGCTGGTGTGGGTCCTGCGGCTCACATGTAGATCCACGTAAGGCCACAAAACCATGCTGAATGAAATGTTCTGCAGAAAAAAAGCATGTCTACCGCCAGCCCCAAAATCTCAGTGTTTGAATTCTTAAGACGCTTTGCAAAGCGTCTTAATGTTTAAATTCATAAGACGCTTTGCAAAGCTTCTTAGGAATTTAAACACTGTGACTACCCCCAGCCCCAAAATCTCTGGCAGCACCAAGGAGACCACGGTGGGTAGCTCCTCCAATTGTTTTTTCTCATATGCAATAACCTATCAGAAACCTGGTGTTTCTCTCGCCGCAACCAGCTGTATGAAATTCTATTCAAGTGGCTGGCAACTATGTGGGCCTCTTCTTGTCGTCATCCAACATGATCCTCTGTAATGTGCCACCTATGGTGCATCTGGCTAACCACTAGGTGAGAGTGTTCAGTGACCACCAGACACCGAAGCCCCAACTCATGGGCCACTCCCAAACCCAAGCAAAATGCCAAGTGCTCCATGTCATTGTTGGTTGCGGGACCCACCTGAAACCACCAGGCAAACTGTAGGTACTGTGAAGCCACAACATGGATTGTGAAGTGCAGTAAGGCAAGGGTTAAAGGCCTTTTCTGACCAAGGTTTTAGTGATTTATCAGTCAAAGATTCACCCACGAACATATTCAGGACCAAATGTCAAATGGGCATGGAAATGCACACCACAATGGGTGAGACATATAGATGCGTAGATGAATGTGTGATCAAGCACCTTGAGGGCGACCTAGTGCATGATTTTGTGCATAGGCTAGTGATACCAACAGCAATTACGACCTGTGTCCACTGAATAGGAGATTTAATGATAAGGAAACCTTGTGAGCCTCAATCAACTGCTTGATTGCATGGTTTTCAATTACATGGTCAACGTGGGGTGTAGCACCACCTTCTACCTGCTCAGAGGGGAAAGCATTCTTTCTATCTTGTTGGAGATGTTTTCTGAAGAAGAAAAGAAATGGCAAGGCGATCAAGATAATATGAGCTCGCACAGGGTGTTGGCATTGGCATTCAAGCGCTAATCTTCTAATAAACTCATCACTGTCCACTGGCCTCCCCACACACACGTCACTGCAGGAGAGTGAATCAACATGTCTAAAGCACACATAAAGTGAATTCTAACGGCAACAGCACACTCAAGCATGACGAGCGTTTTTCACACCATGTTCTTAATGCCTCTGCCATCTCCATGGCCTGGGACTTGTGCCTATGGGCCAGTGAGTCACACTCTTGAATTCATAACATCTGTTACTTTGGTTGGTTTCTCACAATTTTGGTGGCACTCTCACATACACTTAAGGATGATGCGTATTGTCTTGCATGCCTGGTTGGTTGTTTGGCTGCTTATGGTTAGTTTCCAGATGTTGATCCTGCTGGGGTCATGCTGCCGGATTCTTACGGCAGCAGCCGCTCTCCGTGAATTCCGCAAGCTCTGGCTCGACCTGAGGAGTGGGGGTGACAACATCTCGTGTGTGATGCATGGCTGGGGCTTTCTCACCGTGCTGACACCTCACTCCACTCAACCGTGACTCACTCGTTCCATACCAAAGTGAGCTTCACCAAAATCTATGGCATTACTCTGCCTCTCTCTCTCTCATGCTCTCTCCCTTGCTTGTTTCTACTAAGCACACAGGAATGAAGGAAATGTTGGTTTGAAGTTCTACTTGTGACGATAAAACCACTTTCCACTTGAATCCACACACACACATATTTTTTGCGGACGAATAAAAGAACATGACTATTCTTGACGATGAGCGGTGCTCGGCTGCTGCCATATACAGCTGGCCCAGATTACACCTCGTCTAGTTAATCACACATCTCCTGGAAATCATACATATGCTGGCATGAGCAGATGGAATTGCCTTCAGCGTTAACTCCCATTTTTATGGTGGCTTGGTGCTCGTCTCTTCATTGCATTCCCACATACGCTTTAGGATTATGTTGGTTTTTTTGCATGCGTGTGCTGGTTGTCAAACACTTGTTGGGGAAGGGTAGTTCCCAGCTGCTGAACCTGCTGCGGACATGCTTGTTGGTTTGTGTGGCTACCACCCGTCATGAATGACGATGATGCATTATCCATATACCCACGTTGGCGGTATATGGTAGAGGAGGGTGTGACGACACGACGGGCCTCCGGACTACACCGAGACTTCTCCAGCACCTACGACACACCGGCGAGACGCGGTCGATGCGTCCCGGCAGCCCTGTGGGCTTGTCGGGAGCTAGGAGAGTTTTCTCGGTGGATTGAGACCCACGCACCCGGTCGATGGTACCGGCGCAATGAGGAGACCCGATGGCTGTACTAGCACTTTCAATGTTCGGAAAGATGTGTGTGATGTCTGGACATTGATTCTGAGATTTTCTGGCACTTCTCCTACTTTCTTGATGGTCGAGACCCAGGCACTCGCAGAGTTGTTCCGGTGCCTCGAGGAGACAAACATTATTGTTATCGTGGTGTATGCAGTGTGCTCTCCCCGCGGACTCGTTTGGGCTCCGCGGGGGTGACGGGGCCCGGTGCAGCTAAATTCTTGCCGTCTAGCATTGCACTCACACACAGAGCTCGTGTTTGTTTTTGCATGGGCCTGCATGTCCAAAAATATTCCGAATTCGGTATCAAAGCACAGGGGGGCGTGTGAGCAGCAGAAGCAGCAGCAGTGGGTGGAACGCAAAGAGAATGTGCCACGTGGTGCCACGCAAGCAGCAGTGTGAGGGAGCGCAAAACAACTGCACGTGAACGCCACAGGGGCAGTGAGCCACGCACACGGCATTAGCAACTGCAGTGGCAACAGTAGTAGCAGCAACAGACGTGGCAGCCGCAGCAGCTGCAGTGCCACGCAGCAGGAGTAGTGGCGGCAGAGCTGCTGCTTACTGCAACAGCAACTGCAGCAGTACATCAGCCGCTGAAGTAGCAGCATCAGCCGTGGCAGCATATAGCAGCAGCAGCAGCAGCAGCCGGTGCAACAGCAACAGCAAGAGCAGCAGCATGCAGCAGCGGAGAAAGAAGCAAGTGGCAGCACCGGTAGCAGCAAGCAGAAAAAGCAGCTTCTGTACAGTTTAGCAACACCAGCGGCAGCAGCAACAACAGAAGAAGTAGCAGCAGCAGCTGCGGCAGCATCAAGCAACAGCAGCAGCTGCTACGCAGAGTAGGAGGAGCAGCAACAGCGGCGGAAGTAGCAGTAGCAGCAGTAACTGTAGCAGTTGCACCCGCCGGTGCAGCTGCTGCTGCAGGAGGGCCTCGCAGCCCTCTTCTAAGGACCCCCGCCCCCTCTGAGGGGCCCCCTCGATCCCCATCAGGGGGGCCTCTCCGAGGGGGCCCGTCGGCCCTATTCATCACCTTCCCCTCTTCTCCAGGAGGCCCTCAGAGGGCCACGTCAAGCCCCTTCAAGGGGTCCCTCAGAGGGTCCCGTCCGCCCCGTCGGCCGACCGACGAAGGGGTCGACGGCGGAGAGGGACGGACTCCCCCCCCTCTGTCTGCCACTCTCTCACTTGCTCAATCGCTCGCTCAACAAGCGAGCGAGCGAGCACTGAATGAGAGGGAGGGTCGCACAAGCCCGACACCCACCCCCTGTAAGCAAAGAAAGCCATCCACCAACGAAAATGACTAACCAAGAACCATTTTTTTTCACTCTGACATTACCAAAACTCTAGGGTTACTGCAAAAGCCTCATCCACTAGACACCAAAAGACAGCACAAGCACAGCGGATGGACTGTGCGTGGCTCTTGGCACCCAGTCCCACCCAACGCTCCCTAGCAGAGGGCGTTAGAATGTTGGCAAAATTCTGCCCTCTGTCAGTCCCTTTCCACAGTGCATAAATTTCTCACAATGATTCCTTGGACTCTTCCCCCAAATACAAAGCATCCGCAATCCTTGTCCTTTTTCCACACCTCTTTACAAAATTCCTCAACGTCCTCTTTTTTTGATGAATTTTCCCTTTCCCTTTTCCCCCTTCTTTTTCTTTTTTTTTATAGAAACGGAAGAAAATATCAAAGCTCACTCACCTCTTTACCGGTTGATGCTAACCTCGCAATTTGTGTCGAGTCCCTTGCTCCTCTTCTTCTCCACGCGTAGTATCTTTCCTTGTTCTTGTCCCAACCGACCCTACACCCACCCCTTCAAACCCCACTCTAGTCACCCACGCTCACCTTGGAGAGTCGTGTAGCCTCGCATGACGTCCCGGCGCTCTCTCGCCGTCCCACGCTTGCCCACGCTTACCTCGGTCTATTGCGCATACTATAGTCTGGGCCTCCGGTCTTGTGCAAAAATCCATTGCATAAATCCCCCTCTCTCACTTTCTAACCTTCTAGAAAAAATTGGCAGAATTCTGGCTTGGAAACTGACTTCCTCCTCCTCTTGGCAGTAAATAAGTGATATCTCTCACACTTAGACAAGATGAGAACGTCTGGACACAAGTGTTGGAAGAGTAGACTTGAATAATTCTGAGACATAAAAATGGTACATGAAAGTTACTACTTATATAGGTCTAATAACAATGAAGTCTCAACCCAGCCTAGTTTCGTCCCAAAACGCGATTCGGGCATGTAAGTCGCCTTTCCAGCGGGTTCCACTAACTATTCGAACCTTCTTTTCTTGCCCTCCACGCTTCCTCGGGGCGTGTATCGGTAGCGTGTGTGCTGCCAAAAATGAAACATCCTTCCACTTGCACATGTTTGCCTCGCTAGAGAGAAAATGGCGAAAACTCCTTTTTCATTTTGTCCACCGACTAGTTGGAGAAGGTTCTATTTACTTCGGCGGCGCCATTTCCTTGTCATTTTATTTGTTGTTGCGTACACGGCGCCCCTCCTCTCTTTCCCCTCACTTTCCTTTTTTTCTTTTTCGTCGTCCATCCCTCCTCTCCTTGCATGCCTCATCCTCTCTCTTTATTTTTTTCATTTTTCTCTCCCGTCGAATCTTCTCGATTCCCCCCCCCCTCTCCTTCTTGCTCTTACGCGACACCTCCCGTCGTGCCGTGTACAAAACGCTACCCGCTCGCTCGCTCGCTCCCTCCCTGTCAGTCGCGCCGTACGCTCCACTCTCTCTCTTTTCGTGTTTTCTGGTTATAGCTGTAACCTCCCCCTCACAAGGGAGCTGCTCCGCAGCTCATAACACCACCCCTACTTTAAGTATAAAGAGTCCTATAGCTTCAAGGGGACTACCCATTTTTTTCTGGGGAAAAGCATCGATACCATAAGGGCCACCTTGCATTAAAACCCAGGCCTAGCAGACTCCCATTTCCGCTCTTCTCCTCCTCCATGTTTCTTCCCCTTGGGATGTCCTCAATTGGACACTCCCACACTCCTCCCCTTACTTTGGTGGCGGTGGAGCACCACCCATGCTCCCACGACCTCCCTCTTTCATCCTCTTAACCTTACTGCTTGCCTCTCCTTGCTCATCTCCTTTTGCACTCTCCTTTCCGCTCCGCTTCCCCTTTGTAACTCGCCATCCATCATCTTGCCCACTTGTTACAATACTCACTTCCTTCCCTTTTTTGCCCCCATCATCCCTGCCTCTTGGTACCATCGATGTACCTTCTAGTCCCTCACTGATAGTCAGAGACGGCCCCTTTGCTGCTTCTACCTGCTGCTTCTCATGTGCATCTTCCTTATCCTGAGCACCATCCCCTCTTTGCCCAACCTCCTTCTCTCCCTCATTTCCTGTCTCTTTGTCAGGATCCACCTCTTCGGCTGCTGTCTTGTCCTCTGTGGTTGGAGCAGTTGTAGCTGTTGAGAGATACCTTTCTAGGGGAAAGTTCTCAATCTCATCATCACTCTCTCCTCCCACTTGCTCAACACCGAATTGATGTTGCTTTAGTGTCCTTGCACTCCTTTCTCCAACGAGAGCTGCACGCTTCCTCCATTTCTTGAGCTTCTCCCACATGTGCTCACTTGGTGCAATAGAGCTCACCCACCGGAAGTGCTTATCAGGATCATTCATAAGATATACGTTCTCTAGACTGGTGACAAAGCCACCGGTTGGATCCTTCCCAATGAGCTTGACACAGCCATCAGCGTACACCTCATCAACCATCCACAATCCTTACACTGAGTTCTCCCGCTTCATCCTCCCTCCTCCCTGCGAAGAATTCCACAGCACCAACTCTGCTACTTTCACCTTACTCTTCTCTGAAGTCACATTGCGTCTTGCATCATACTAGCCGTGTCGCTGCCGCACGATCGCAATTCTGCCAAAGCTGCGAGATAGTGGCTCGCACATCAGCTGCACGTTCAGTCACGTACTCCACCACTTCTTGCTCCGTTCCTTCTCCCAACTGCACTTCCCCGAATGCCTGCTCGCCCAACAAACAAAACAGAGGCTCCCTCACATAGGTCAAGTAGAATGGGCTGAACTTAGTGGATGACTGTACTGCAAATCTGTATCCAGCCGCCACCAAGTGAAGCACCCGATCCCACTCCATGTCGTGCATTACCACTGTCTTTGCCAAAGCTGCCTTCAGGGTGGATTGAAATGCTCCACCAGCCCTCATGACTGTGGATGTTCTGGAATTGATAGCTCAACGTAGATATCCCAGGCTTGCAACAACTCCTTCACCTCCTTCTGGAATTCCCCTCCCTGGTCAAAGTGCACCACTCTTGGAGCACCATGCCTGCAGATCACGTCTTCCGTGGGAGTGCTTTCACCTCCACCCACTTGGTGAACTGATCAATCGCCACCACCACCCATTGGTTCCCACTCAGCGTTGGTGGTAGCTTGGTGAGATCCACCACCAACCTGTGCCACGGTCCCACCACTGGTACGGGCTTCAAAGGCGTCTTCAGGGTGAAGGTTGCCTTCATGAACACATACCTCTGGCAAGAGAGCACGATGTTCCTCACTGTGCAAAGAATGCTTGCCCAATAGAAGTTAGCACTCACCATACTCGCCGTCCTTTCCACCCCATAGTGGCCCATCTTGTGAGCATTCACCACAATCTCCTCTCGCTGCCGAATAGGTGGTACTTGTCGTGTAGGGTACCTCCCAATCGGTAGGCGCATGAGGTGATCCCCCTCGACGTAGAATCTTTGAGCTCTTGCCCGCACTTGACGCTTCTCCTCGTCACTCCATGCTGAGATTACATCTCCTTTCTTTAGGAAGATAAGAAGGTTAATGTTATGAGTGACATCAACGGCCTTCTCCTCCTCCTCTTCCTGCCATGGTGTGTCAAAGTGATGATCAAAAAAGATTTACTGGGAGTCCTGGTTTTGACCCTCTGCTCCCACTTCCTCCACACCTATTCCCTTTCCTTTCATGGCTGCTACTTGTTGCATCCCCTTATGTAGTGGCTGTGCTGGTCTGCTGCTTTGTCCTTGATCAGTCTCCCTTTCTGCTGCTTGCATTCTGTCAGCCTCACCTCCCTCAGTCTGCTGCTCATTATCTACTGCTTCTTCTTCGGTTGCTTGCATCATGAAGCTTCCCATTAGAGGATAGCCAGTCTCCACCTCCCCCTCACATGCCAATGGCTGCTCCGCAGCCTGCACTGGAAGACGTGACAAGCCGTCCACGTTTCCCGCAGATGTCCCCTTCCGATATCTAACCTCAAATTGGTACTCTTGTAGAAGAACTGCCCAACGCACCAGCTTCCTTGTTGGATTTTTCATGGTATGCAACCACTCTAGGGCGTAGTTTTCAGTCTCCAAAGTGAACTTGGAGCCGTGGATGTATGGTCGAAAATGCTGCACGGCCCACACAACCGCCAGGCACTCTCCCTCAACAGGTGGATAATTCACCTCTTCCCCAACCAATGTCCTGCTAGCATAGCAAACCACCCTCTCCCTCCTCTCAAGATCTTTCTATGCCAGCACTGCTCCCATCCCCTGGTAGCTGAAATCTGTCTGAACAATGAATGGTTTGCTGAAATCTGGTGATACAAGGATTGGTGCTGTCATGAGTGCCTCCTTGAGCTGCTCAAATGAATGTTGACACTCTCTCGTCCACTCAAACTGTGCTTGTACCCTTGTCAATGCATGCAAGGGTCTGGCAATATTTGCAAAGTCCTTCACGAACCTCCGGTAGTAGCTTGCAAGTCCGAGGAAGTTGCGCACCTCTGTCGGGGTTGTTGGTGCCGGCATGTTAGGAATTGCCACCACCTTCTCAAGATCTGCTGCTATCCCCTCGGCTCCCACCACGTGGCCCAAGTAAAACACCTTGTCTGCCCCCAAGCTACACTTGGAGGCCTTCAAAACCAACCCGGCTGCTTCTAGATGTAAAAACACCTGCTCCAAGTCACAAATGTGACTGTCCCAATCTTTAGAGAAGATGATGATGTCGTCAAGATAATGTACAGCACAAGTGATTCCATGTAGGACCCTACTGATGACGCGTTGAAAAGCTGCTGGTGCATTCTTCAGGCCAAAGGGTAGCCTGAAAAACTCATAGAGCCCCCTGTGCGTCACAAATGCTGTCTTTGTAATGCTCCCTGGATCCATCCTGATTACATGATACGCTACCTTTGCATCAAGAGTGCTGTACACCATGCATCCACCCACAGCATCAATGATGTCATCAATCCTGAGAAGAGGGTATGCATCAGCCACTATCTCTTTATTCAATGCTCCATAGTCAATGTAAACGCGGTAACCCCCATCCTTCTTTGGGACCATAACCACAGGAAAGGCCCAAGGACTTGAGCTAGGCCTGATCACTCCCTGGTCCAACCATGCCGGAATCTCTCCATCTATCACCTCCTTTTCCTTTGGAGACATCCCGAAAGACCGAGTGGCGATTGGTGCTGAGTCACCCGTGTCAATGATAAACTCCACGCCACAATCCCCAATCTTCTCAGGCGTTGAGCTGAAGATGTGCGAAAAGCGTACGCACAAGGCGTGGAGGTCGGCCCTCGGCTGCTTTGTCAGCTTTGCAAAAACTGGGACCTGCACAGAGGCATCATTCACCACCAGCTCAATCATGGAGACTGCCTGTTGCTGCTTTTGGCCCTAAGCCCCTGCTTCATCATACTCTTCCCTGTGTTCCTTGCCATCATCCTCATTATCCATCTCTCCCTCCACCAAGCCTGCACTCAGCAACTTCTCAATTTCCTTGACATAAGGCTCCCTATCCTCATCAGAGTCCCCCTTGAAATCAGCACTTCCTTCTGCCCCAAAGACCTCAATCACATGCTCAAAACCCCCTTCACCCTCCACTGCTCCTACCGCCAGAGCCTCTCCCACTCCCACTGCTTCTTCCTCCACCTCCACAGTCTCAATATCCACATCCATCTCCTCATCCGTGTCAACCCAAGAAGCCATTTGTGGCACTGACCTGGAGGATGATTTGAAGATTGCAGCCAGATTGTTGTCCTTCTTCGGGCCCCTCTTCATCACCTCCTCAAAGATCTCCCATGTGTCCGCAGCCACCAGATCACCCATACCCTGCAACCTCTTGCGAAGCCGGCTGATGAACCAGTCAAGTGGCCACGAGTCCACGTAGTACTGGTTTTTCACCTCCCATTGGAGAGCTAGCTTGTTGCCCTTCGTTGGTGGCGGTCCCATCCTTCGTTCGGCCTCATACTCAGCAATGTGTTGCAAGAGCTGGTCGCCACCCTGCTTATGCTCCATAAAGCATTCCTCCTTCTCTTCTTCCACTCTAAGAAACGCTCGATCAGACGCGACTCTTCTTGCTTTGCCCTCCATTTCCCCCTTCCGGCTGCAAATCTCCATTACCACTGTCTCCACTGTTGCATGAAAAGCGCCCAACTGGGTCATTGGCAGGATTGTGCAGTCCCCAAGGAGACGCTTCCTTAATTCTGTTGCATACCAACGAACACCCTCCTCACTCTCCAGACTTTTGTTATGTAGTTCAGCTATGATGGTGTTGTAGATGCGTTCCGTAGTTGCTTCACCTGTCTCATCCTCACCCAGTATCTCATTTCTCTTCTCCCTCAAATACTCTCCTCCTCCACTTCCTCCTTTCTATATACCGTCATCTCCAACCTCATCATTACTTGAACCAGTTCCTGTTGTGCTTGTGGAGTCCACTCCTCCCCTCATTCTTGCAACATCTCCCATCCCTCCTCCAGCACCAGGCCCTTCATCCTCATCCTTGTGCATAGTGAAGGTATGGCATGCCTCATCCCATGATCCCACATCCTCTTCCATCTCAACTCTGTCGTGCTCCAGCTTGTCATCAATCCCAAGTTCCCCTTCCATCATGAAGTCAACCTCCCCATCCATAATCACAGACTCAGCCGCCTCGTTAGTTGCATATGACTCTACTGCTTCACTTGAAGAAGATGGCGAGGGAAAGTCATCATTCCCCTCCAGCAACTCGTCCGTGATGGCTGAAAACTCTGCCCAATTCTCCCAAAAGTGATTGGCAGCCGTGGGTGCATATGCATCCCATCACATTGTTGCGTATGTGACCCCATGGTTCTATTGTCATTAATCTTTTGCAAATGTATAACCGGATGCCCAAATGCGTTCACTGCCTAAGCACCTTCTCCGCGTCCATCCGCAAAACATACTATGTTCATATGAGTAAATGTTTGTTATTGCACATCTGTCTTCCATTTTATTTGGGTAACGTTGCACATGTACTGGTGCGTTCTGTTGGGTACACGATTAACATATTTCTGGGTTTATTCACAACATCACCACTGCACATATCACACAGAGTACCAATGACTAGCACAGTATAGGCCTTTTCAAATGTATCATTGTGTCTATCACTTGCACATCAGGCATTGAAAATGTACATCCATTCTCGTGCTCCAGCGCACTTAGTGTGCACAACCTCCGATGAATGGACCTGGCCGTCCACTGACCAACCATCGCTGGACCGTAGGTGGCAAAGAATGGATCCAGGCCATGATCTCACAGGCAGGACACAAGTTGTTTGTCATACAGCAACCATTAGGGTAGCAGTCAACAAAGTGCACATTGTCTTCCGTGTCTGAGAATGTAGAGTCAGCGCCCTCTACGTCACAGTCCTCCACGTCGTAGAAGACATCTTCCTGCNAGGCCTTTTCAAATACATCATTGTGTCTATCACTTGCACATCAGGCATTGAAAATGTACATCCATTCTCGTGCTCCAGCGCACTTAGTGTGCACAACCTCCGATGAATGGACCTGGCCGTCCACTGACCAACCATCGCTGGACCGTAGGTGGCAAAGAATGGATCCAGGCCATGATCTCACAGGCAGGACACAAGTTGTTTGTCATACAGCAACCATTAGGGTAGCAATCAACAAAATGCACATCGCCTTCCGTGTCTGAGAACGTAGAGTCAGCGTCCTCTACGTCACAGTCCTCCACGCCGTAGAAGACATCTTCCTGCTCCTCCTCACATGCACTATCGGCTTTTTGACACGCTCCATGTTGACAACGACACATGTACATCTTCACAATGTGAACTGGCCTTGGTGTCCAATCCTTCCATGTCATGAGGATGTATATCGCACCGGCTCCAGCCAGGAAAGAAGTCACCAAATACACGGTTGTCTGTGCCGGTGTGCTAGTGAGAAGACTAAACTGAAGATGTATTGAAGAGAATGAACCACAGGGAAATCCACATCCTTTATACCTCCATTTAACAGACTCGTTTTGTTCATTCCTCCAGCGCAGTTCCATGTTTTCATATTGTGATTATGTGTACGGTTTGCACTCACTTAAGCAAGGGTTTAACACCTCATCAGTAGAGAACATGGATCATGGACATTTCTATTCAACACTTGCAAAAACACTCTGGCTTTCATCATCCCATGACAAGCACCCTACCCCACATGCACTACCCCCTTAGTCTTGCTGGCCCTGCAACAGTCCTCCTGGTCAAAACCTAGGCCCTCGGACAACCCTTGTACACCCAGTGGAGGAGGTAAGGCAAGTTCCTCCTCTTCCAATTTGGTCCTTGCTGTTCTGACCATGTGTGCTTCAACCCTAAACCATCTTGGACATGACCTACAAAACACACATGGCGACAGGAGTGGAGGAATGAGTATCCCTCAAGATGTCAGAGATGAAGAGCACTAATGACCACGTTTTGCAACAACATGGCAAACTTACCTTTAAGAAGACATCGGGCTCGTCATCCCACTCCTCTGCGCACTCCTCCCACCCGTCCATGACACAAGCTTGTTGCTGATCACGAACTCTTCTTGCATCCCACTCCCTCTGTTGCTGCGGGTCAGTGAAGTGGTCGCCGTCCCCAGGCTCCTCATCATCCGAGTCACTCAGAACGTGCCGTTCAGGGTCGTAGATCTCTTCCTGTGCAGAGTCATAGCCTGCTGCCTCAGGATCGTACTCAACGTCGTCAGTTGTGCGACTCGCCGGTCCTGTTGCCCTTGCAGTTGCCGCAACAACTGCAGAGGCTGCAGCAACAACTCTGTTTGTTGTTTCACTGGTGGTCTTGCGCCCCGCCTGCCCCGCCCATCACCAGCCTGCGCCAATCCCCAACACGCTGGTCCCTGGACTGTCGTCTGAAAGGAGGACAATGCTCTGTGATGCTGTGCCAGCAGCATGTGAACCAGTTGCGGTGTTGCTGGGTGTACATTTGGCAACATCAGCAACTTCTGCAGCAGCAGTCGCAGCTTCTCTCTCTGCTTGGGTCTCAGCTGGAGGCCACCTACCAGCGTAGGCCTTTCCCCTCACGGCATCTTTTGCGTGTTGTGGCCGGCGTTTTAAAGCATTGGCTGCTGCTTCCGTTGCAGGAGCCACAGCAGGCTTGTTCGTACACTTTTTCTTCGTGTGTCCCTTCTGGCTGCACCAGGGGCAGATGTAGTTTTTGCGCCGCTTGTCCTCGCAGTCCCACCGAGCACTCGTAGGCCGCCCTGCTCCACGTTTAGGTCCTGGCTGCTGCCACAGCACACCCTCCGGGACTTTGAGCGATGCTGGGTTGACGCCAGGCATGGGGAAGTTGTAGGTGCACCTGTATGCCATGCGTGTTAGACCAACGTCGAACATTGCCTCGGCTTGCTCCCCACGGCCGATGACGAATGCGCATGCATGCGCACAGGGCTGCCCCCACTCCTTCCACGTACCGCAAGTGCACGTCCAGTCCTGCTCGTTCACCATTCGCGTACTGTTGCTGGGCCCCGTCACGCTGCAACTATGGGGCCCTTCCTCGACGACGTCGTAGTTGTGCGCAAGGACGCCGCTGTTCAGGAGGCGCTTTCCCGGTGTTGGGGCAAGCTGACCCTCGCACGATTCGCTGAGTTTGTGCCTGTCTGCAAGCAAGCACTGCACCCATGTGTACAGAGACACAAAGCAGTAGAAGGGAAACAGTTTCCTGCACTCAACGATGCGGTCGTTCAAAGACTCTGCCGCGTTCGAGGTGGTGTGTCCACCACGGCCGAGTGGACAGTACAACCGGGCCCAGTGCTCCTTCGAGATGCAGCCCATCCCGTCTGCTCCAAGGAGGTACACTGCAGCACGAGAGTTGACGGCAAGAAGTTGTTCTTCACACCTCCTCCATTCTTTGGTTGTGAGAGCATGTGCCAACCGCCAAAACCAGTACCCAGCTTGCTTTCGGAAATTCTGCCCTATATTCTGTTGCAAGTGGTAGCAGCAGTAGGTGTGATGAGCCCCGGACAGCTCCTTCTCCACGGTAGTCAACAAACCTTTATCACGGTCAAAAATGACGACCGTGCCCTTCTCTGCCGTCGTTGGATACGCGATTGCCAGCTGCCCCAGAAACCACTTCCAATTCTCTTCATTCTCTCCCTGCATCATGGCCCACGCCATTGGCACAGCGTTGTCATTGGCGTCGAAAAACTGACAGACGAGGAGCATCTGTTTGTGGCCATTCTTGAGATGTGTGCTGTCCATCCTGAGGATTCGACGTGCGTGCTGGAACCCGAGGACAGTAGCACCTAGGGCGAAAAATGCCCTGATGAACACGCCCTCCTTGTTTGCCTCTGCCACTGCATGCGTGTTCTGGTCCACACGCTTCAGCTGCATAGCACGTGACACAATTTGTAAGGAAGTCGAGGCATACATGGGAAATTCTTCTGCACTGAAAAAGCGAACAATACATACCTCTTCACAGTACAGTGGGAAAAGACTCTATGATAAGGCTTTGGGGCCGATGATGTTTTCTTCCGCCTTACTCTTTTCCCGGTACATCGTGTTCTTGTCGACCGCTTTGCCTGTGGCTTTGAAAACAACGGCAGCCAACGTCTTCACGTCAGCTTGGGGTTCCGCTTCAACGTCAACTCAATCTGCCGCGCCATCCACTTCACAGTCTTCACCGAGTCTCCGCGACCAACACCCGGGACACACTTGTGTCCGTCGACAAACTCGTCCACCATGACACCAGCTCCATTTGGTGCCACATGGGCATGGAGTAGCCACGGGCAATGTTTGTCCTTGAACTGTCCACACCGTGCAGTGAACAGCGTATTCTCACTGCGCAGCCACCGAATAGTCATTCGGTTGGTGATGGCGTAGTCATCCACTGCTACGCGTGCCTCTGCCATGTCCCGGAACGACATCCCAGCGGGAAAAGTAGGCTCTGCCTTTCTGCGCTTTGGGGCCTGACCAGACGCCTCATCGTCTGAGGACACTGCACCAGAAACATGGGCATGGCACGATTGAAGGGACAGATGGATAATCTTACATTTTTCACACAAGGGGAAAACGGGGCAGAATTTTTACCATCTACATGATTCGGGCGAGACAGCCTCAGTGTGTCTCTTGCTTGTTCGGGCGAAATGAGGCGCACCTGAGCACGTTGCTCATGCTCAAAGTGGTCGTCGTACACGAGGTTTCGGGTGGATGGGATTTGGGGCACGAGACCAGGTGCGGGCGTGAGAGACCACGACGTTCAGGAACCAGAGGAGCGTCGTCTGACCTACGCCTACGTGACGCAGCCCACTGCAATTTGGCAGCCATCTTGGACGACCTGGGTACAATACATGTAAAACTGAAATTAAATGCACTAGTAACCCAGGCTCACCGGGCTCAGAGGCGTCAGCAAGCGCATCCATGGCGCGCGGCAGCCGTGCGTGGTGGGTGTCTGACGAGCATGACGGAGCCTTGGACCCTAGTGTCGACAGCGGTCGAGAGTAGGGTCCAAAGCGGGACCACCGGACATCTTGGACAGGATGCTGGAAGGCGATAGTCTCCCTGCCAATCCTTCACACGTCGTGTGCATGATAGACAAAATAGACATAGTGGCACGGTTTTGTGGGGATTTGTCGTGTGTCCTCGTACCTGCATGTTATCCAACCCGATGAGTGTCATTGCCTTGAGTCGGCGCATGGAACGTCGCGAAAGCGACGTTCCATGTCCGTTGACAAACTCGTCCACCATGACATATTTCATTTAAAAGGTGTTCCATGCGCCTTGAGTCGGCGCATGGAACGTCGCGAAAGCGACGACTTGTCAACGGTGGACAGGCTGGCGGTTACTAACAGCGGCGGCTTGCTGGCTGACTTTGCGTGCTGTGGCTTACCGTTGGGAGTGCCGAATTGAAGGATGGGTTTCTTCAAGTGACGATTAGCCCTTGGTGAATAGCGTTTACACAAAGAGGAAGTCCAACAAGTTTCCTTTGCATAAATGTTAACCCACCATAATACACTGGGCGTAGGGAGGGGTCACTGACATATTACGCCATGCTCCCAACACTATTGGACAGTCTCAGTTTTGGGCAACAAATGATTGTTGATCCCCACCCGGCCGTTGAAGAACAACGGACAGTCAAGTTTTGCAGATTCACCAACTTACCTTTTTAATGAAATATTAAACAGCCCATGTCCACCTCCGTGAAGAAAGTACGCCATACCGGTATGGCGTACTTTTTTCGCCCGATGTGGACATGGGGGACTTAAAATTCCGCATTTGGATATGGGAGGGTCCGCCCTTCGGGAATGTGGATATGCGAGCTGTTTTGCCCATCAAGAAAAGACCTCTTGGTGTCCTTTCTCATGTCTTTTACATGCACAACGTAGCTTGTGGTACATTGGTGACATTGGTAACGATAATGTTTGACAGGAAAGGCTCAAATAATTTTTTAATCATTTTAGTGTTTAAACATTTAAATCCCAATGTAATCTAAATCAATAATGTTCATGCAATGTCAGCTCAAAGAAATCATTACATGAAAAAAGCCCTAATAATTCACATTGCTAAGTTAAGATTAAGATTGAGCATTAGAATTACAAATTAAGGTTTTTATTACACTATCAACACAACTATCGTACGTTTTGATGCAGATTCATCCCCTCTCCTTTGTCACCCTAGCGGGGAACATTAGCATCCATGTCTTGACCGTGGGGTTGATTTTCCTTACGTCTTCCCGACACACAACTTCGCTAAAAAAAAATCCACTACACGACAAAAACGCGGGCAGCCAAGCAACCACAATATGGTTACTATGTAACCCAAAAATAGGGGGAGAGGGGGTGTAACTAGAAAATACAAAAAAAAGAGCGAGTGACGTGTACGGCGCGACTGACAGGGAGGGAGGGAGCGAGCGAGCGAGCGGGTAGCGTTTTGTACACGACACGACGGGAGGTGTCACGCAAGAGCAAGAAGGAGAAAGGGGGGGAGGAATCGAGAAGATTCGACGGGAGAGAAAAATGAAAAAAAAGAGAGAGGATGAGCCATGCAAGGAGAGGAGGGATGAACGACGAAAAAGGAAAAAAGGAAAGTGAGAGGAAAGAGAGGAGGGGTGCCGTGTATGCAACAACAAATGAAATGACAAGGAAATGGCACCGCCGAAGTCAATAGAACCTTCTCTAAATCGTCGGTGGACAAAAAGAAAAAAGAGTTTTTCACCACTTTCTCTCTAGCGAGGCAAACGTGCGCAAGTGGAAGGATGCTTCATTTTTGGCAACGCACACGCCACCGAAACGTGCCCTGAGGAAGCGTGGAAGGCAAGAAAAGAAGGTTCAGAAAGTGGCTGGAACCTGCTGGAAATGCGACTTTCACACCTGAATCGCGTTTTGGGACAAAACTAGGCTGGGTTGAGACTTCTTTGTTACTAGACCTATGTAAGTAGTAACTTTCATGTACCATTTTCATGTCTCAGAATTATTCAACTCTACTCTTCCAACACTTGTGCCCAGACTTTCTCATCTTGTCTACGTGTGAGAGACATCACCTCTTTACTGCCAAGAGGAGGAGGAAGTCAGTTTCCAGGCCAGAATTCTGCCAATTTTTCTAGAAGGTTAGAATGTGAGTCAGGGGGATTTATGCAACGGATTTCTGCACAAGATCGGAGGCCCAGACTACAGTACGTGCAATAGACCGAGGCAAGCGTGGGCAAGCGTGGGACGGCGAGAGAGCGCCGGGACGTCACATGAGGCTACACAGCTCTGCAAGGTGAGCGTGGGTGACTGGAGTGGGGTTGGAAGGGGTAGGTGCAGGGTCGGTTGGGACAGGAACAAGGAAAGATACTACGCGTGGAGAAGAAGAGGAGCAAGGGACTCGACACAAATTGCAAGGTCAGCATCAACTGGCAAAGAGGTGAGTGAGCTTTGATGTTTTTTTCTGTTTCTAAAGAAAAGAAAAAAATAAGGGGGGAAAGGGAAAGGGGACATTTATAAAAAAAAAGAGGACTTTGAGGAATTTTGCAAAGAGGTGTGGAAAAATGACAAGGAGTGCGGATGCTTCATATTTGGGGGAAGATTCCAAGGAATCATTGTGAGAAATTTATGCACTGTGGAAAGGGACTGATGTAGAGCATAACTTTGCCGACATTCTAACGCCCTCTGCTGGGGAGTGTCGGGTGGGACTGGGTGCCAAGAGCCACACACAGTCCATCCGCTGTGTTTGTGCTGTCTTTTGGTGTCTAGTGGATGGGGCGTTTGCAGTTGACCTAGAGTTTTGGTAATGTCAGAGTGAAAAAAAATTGGTTCTTGGTTAGTCATTTTTGTTGGTGGATAGTTTTCTTGGTATCAGAGCCAGGTCTGATTGGTTTGGGAAATAGACAGAAAAAAAACTGTTTGTTGCCTTGAAAACAATGATAATAATAATGATTAGAAGAAAAAAGAAAACAGTCTAAGGAAACACTTTCTTTGATGTTCTTCTCTATTTGATGTATCATTGATTTATTAGTGTGTACAGGGTGGCCACCATTTATTGTGTTGGGGCGGTGTTACATGTAGAAAGGAGTGGGAGGGGTCCATATTTATTCTTTTCTTTTCTTGTCATTTGAAGAAAAAATAGAGTAGAAAGTAAAAGAGGCCTTCAAAAGAGCGCAAAAAAAACAAATAAACAAAAAAAGGAGAAGGGGCCAAAAGAAAGGAGAAAGATAAAAAACAAAAGATATATACGGCCCAAATTCTATTCTTTGACAAAAATGTGGTGGCGATAGGAGGTTGGGGAGTAGAGGTGAAAGTAGTGTTTAGAGTATTGTGCGGGCGTAAAGTGACTTGTTGTGCACGTGACGTGAGTGTTATCGTCATTATTGTGACCCTGTTGGACAAAAGGGGGAACGGGAGATGTGTCGTTTGTTTGGAACCCACCGTTGGAAGAGGGGTGTTTTTTTCGTGACGTGGCACCCTGTAGTCGTTGTGTGAAGTCACCCCAAGGTCACCAAAAGTGACCTTGGGGTGACAACGGGGGTGAGTACGAGGCATGCAAGCCTTGGCTCAAGCATCATGGCATCCGCCACGAGCAAACCACCCCTTACAACCCCCAAAGCAACGGCGTTGCCGAGAGGATGAACCAGACCCTACTCGGCATGGTGCGAAGCATGCTCTTCGACGCCAAGCTCCCACCTTGCTTTTGCGCTGAAGCAGCAACAACGGCTTGCTACCTCTTGAACCTCACACCAGCGACCGCCTTACGGAAGTGTGGAAAGTAGCAGGACAAGCAGCTGAAGACCCCACAGGAAGCATGGTCGGGAAAGAAACCCAACGCATCTCATCTAAAGGTGTTCGGGTCAATTGCATGGGTGAAGATCCAGTCGGGAGAAGGTGGAGGCAAGCTCGATGCACGCTCCAAGAAGTGCATCATGGTTGGGTACGACACGTCACACAAAGCCTATCGGCTTTGGGACCAGGCAGCAGGCAAG
>SZWC01003104.1:156386-199474 GCA_023375785.1 Penium margaritaceum | reverse complement strand
GTGGAGGTGGAGCTGGGGAGGGTCAAAATTGACGGCATTGTGCAAGTCACCCATGTGGTTCATGACGCATGTGCATGTGCACATGCGTCATGTCATAGTCTAGAGCAGCCACAGCACTGACGTGGCGTGTGCACAAGTCAACACAAAAAGTGTGTGCGTGCATGCGTGTGTGTGCTTGTCATGGGGGGGGTGGGGGGGGGGATGCAGCGTATGGGCTGGCGTTTGTGGTGGACCCATTTGAGCAAGACGACTTCGACAGCATGGCCGCCCTCACCGCAGACCTTGCTGCTGCCTCTGTCTCCGCCTCTGCCAGTGATGGCGGCTTGTCGGCCCCGGCACTCGCCAACAGCGCTAGCTGCCAGGTGAGAACCATTGTGTGCTTTTTGTGTGTCGGTTGCACTTGTGTTAGCGTGTGCATGCGCACAAGCGCGCGAGCACACACCCACGCAGGCAGGCAGGCACGCACGCACGCACGCACGCCTGCACACACGCCCGCACGCCCGCCCGCACGCCAGCACGACCGCACGCCCGCCCGCGCGCACGCGCACGCTCGCCCGCGCCCACACCGGCACCGGCACCGTCACGTGCACACGCACAGACACGGACACACACACACACGCATGCACGCCCGTCCGCCCGCCCGCGCGCCTGCGCTCCCGCCCGTGTCCCCGTCCGCCGCTCGCCCGCCCGCCCGCCCGTCTGCCGCCACCGGCTGACCCGCACGCACACAAGCAGGCGCGCAGGCACGCCTCCCGCCCGCCCTCCAGCCCGCCGCGCCACAGCAGGTCGCGTGTCGTTGTGTCGTTTCGGTCGCAACACATGGCCTCGCTTTCCCTTGCATTGCACAACAGATCATTCAGTGTCGCACATCTGTGAAGTGCAATGCAACCATGCAACACAACAAAGCACGGCACGCTGCAGAGCGGCGTGGATGCTTACCGCACCGCATCGTACTCGAATGACATGCTGCCATGTGAGGTGGCGTGTGGCGTTGTGGGATGCCATGCCAGGATGATGTGGATGGTGGAGCCGAAAGTGGTCTTGTTTTTTTGGTGCAATGTGATGCAATGCGATGCGATGCGGTGCGATGCAACGCAATGCGATGCTATGCGACGTGTGTGGGGCGGCAGGTGTTGGGTGGCGAGGTGCTAGTGGGCAACGTGAAGCGCATATCTCAGGCTGTGGCAACCAACGCGTGCAACGGCATCGTGCTCACCGTACGTACGTTTGCTTGTGTGCTTGCATCGTTGCTGCCTTTTGTGGCAAACAATGACTTAACTGCAGCTTCCAGGTACACTGACACTCGCACTCGCACTTGCACTTGCACTTGCACTTGCACTTGCACTTGCACTTGAACGCACACTCGGGCTTCCACCCTCACCCATCTCTAGCCCCCTGACCACCAGCATCCGCACCAGCACCACCATCAGAAGCACCAGCACTTGCACCACTACCACCACCATAGCCAGTAGCATCAGCAACAGCACTCATGTCGACATCAACCCGGTCACCATGCCTTACACCGGCGCACTGTGCACGTGTGTGCAGCTGCCGCACATGGGCACGGTGTCAGAGGCGTTGGAGGCGGCACGCGTGGCGCGCAGCGGCTCGTGGACGGTGGCGGTGGCGGCGTCCCCTGGCGACAGTGAGGAGTCAGTGGAGGCGGCGCTAGCTGTGGGGTGCGGCGCACACTGGGCGCTGTTCGGCGGCCTTTGCGGTGCACAACACACGGCCAAGTACAACCAGGTGTGCGAATCCTCCCCCCCCCCCCCCTTGCTCTTGCACCCAGTGCCACTCTCTGGCTCTCATGATTTTCGTGTGGAGTTTGGTGTTGTGCAGCAAGGCAGAAAACGTGCTGGTGCTCTACCATGCCATACTAGCACACAGCGAAAGTCTCTGAAGTGCAGCTGCACAGCATTGTTGCATGTGCTTGAGCTCTGGGTGGTTGCACTGCCACCGAATCCCCCCTATCTTTCCATCCGTGTCAACCTTCCGGTATGCCTCATGCATCTTGCATTGCCAAAGCCTCCCTCCTCCTCTTCCTCCTCGTCCTCGTCCTCCTCGTCCTCCTCGTCCTCCTCACCCTCCCCTCCTGCTCCCACAGCTTTCTTTCCTCCCACGCTTCCCACTCCCACTCCTTTCTCCTCCAGCTTGTCCTCGCCCTACCCCTGAGTCCCCATCAACCGTGCATTTCCCCTCCCAAACCCCATATCCATCCCCTTCCATCTCCCTCCCCTTCCCCTGCCACCCCTCCCCCTGCGTTCTTCTTTTCCACCACCCTCTCAAATCACATGACGTCCCGTGCCATCTTCCTCCTCTTCCCTTGTGTTGGTCTTCACATGGTTGCGTGCAACTCGTGACGCACGCCAACCCAACGCAACGCAATGCAACGCAACGCAACGCAACGCAACGCAACGCAACCCAACGCAACGCAACGCAACGCAACGCAACGCAACGCAACGNCTGCACAGCATTGTTGCATGTGCTTGAACTCTGGGTGGTGGCACTGCCACCAAATTCCCCCTATCTTTCCATCTGCGTCAACCTTCCGCGGTATGCCTCATGCATCTTGCATTGCCAAAGCCTCCCTCCTCCTCTTCCTCCTCGTCCTCGTCCTCCTCGTCCTCCTCGTCCTCCTCACCCTCCCCTCCTGCTCCCACAGCTTTCTTTCCTCCCACTCTTCCCACTCCCACTCCTTTCTCCTCCAGCTTGTCCTCGCCCTACCCTTGAGTCCCCATCAACCGTGCATTTCCCCTCCCAAACCCCATATCCATCCCCTTCCATCTCCCTCCCCTTCCCCTGCCACCCCTCCCCCTGCGTTCTTCTTTTCCACCACCCTCTCAAATCACATGACGTCCCGTGCCATCTTCCTCCTCTTCCCTTGTGTTGGTCTTCACATGGTCGCGTGCAACTCGTGACGCACGCCAACCCAACGCAACGCAATGCAACGCAACGCAACGCAACGCAACGCAACGCAACGCAACGCAACGCAACGCAACGCAACGCAACGCAACCCAACCCTCGTCACTTCACGCCAATGCAACAGCTGCTGCGCATAGAGGAGGAGTTGGGGAGCCGTGCAGCGTACCCTCGTCCGCTGCCCTCTCCTGCTGCCGCTGTTCTCACCTCCGACCCCACCCCCATGTCTGAGTTGTGACCGCACCTCCGCCACGTGCATCGATGGAAGTGGGTGACACAGCATGTGACCTTTCACGAGATGGTGCGCGGGGGATGAGTGTCAGGAGAGCGCTTGTCCCATTTTGCATCTCGTGACGCAAACACGACTCTGAACTTGTTCAGAGCAAGTGGAGTGGAAACTGATTTTCACTTGTTGCAAGTCATTCGGAAGCTAGAAAGACAGCCTCATTGTGTCTGCACTCTGACGCTGTGTACACCACACGACGTTGCACTGTGCCTCTTGTTCTTTTGAGACGTGACAGTTGTGCTATCTATCCCCCAAAACACAACTGGGTGATGCCTTTCCCAGTGTTCTGATGGACATCTCGATTGGTGTGAGCCAGTCTTTCTTCTTGTTTCTTCTTTTTGCGTGCGTATTCACATGCTGTTGATCGATCAACACATTCCATGTGGTGTGGGAAAATAGCTGCTGCATGGCAGAAAGCTAGGTGAGTGAAGCAAGCGGAAAGCTGCTTACAAAGACTTATCCTGTTTTGTCTCGATGGCTTGGCTACATTGTCCTACTCATTCTATAACAGCACTTGCATGCTAAAAGGGATATAACCTAAGTAATACGATTTTGGTGAGGGATGGATACCAACCATTTATACCCGTGCTTGTTGTGATGGGAACATGAGGGCCAAGTTATTGATGCATGTTCTTGGGAAGTCGTTTGTTTCCTAAGATTATTCCCATTATGTGGTCACATTGACTTAATGAGCACATGCCGTTGGTGTGTGGACTTTGGCTTGACACCCTTTTGAGGATAACGAGGTTACTTTGGGTGTGGCAAGATGCTATGGTCGAGGTTATGCTGGTCAAGACCCGCGCACCTGGTGAGTTTCACCGGTGTGATGTGGAGACACATTGCCTATATGTGTTATGTATAATCCATGCATGATGTGGTCTAGACCCGGGTATTTGGTAGGATGCACCATTATCACGAGGGGACCCTGTGCTGTGGTATGCTTAATCAGTGCTCGCTATGATTGGTTGCCCGAGCCATGATCTCTTGCCTTCGGTCAGACATCGCTATGTTGACAGTTGTGTCAGCCAGAGGGAGTGCTGGTGTGCGTTCCTTCCACCTGTCAGGAGCGACGGCAAGGAGAGCAGTGGTACAAGAGAGTGCTATGACATGGTCCCGGATGCGGATCATGGAGACACCGACGCGTCGGTAGGTGGTGGACCACCCACTCGGAGCTGACTGACGACTGCCCCAGCGTCGTGGATGCTGTCTCGGATCTCCTGCACGTTTTTTGCAGCCTATCCTTGATACGGACGCAGCTTGCACTGGAGCACCGACGAGTAGTAGTTCCATCCACCAGCAGCTGTGAGAGTGCTGCCACGACGCCCTGGGTGCTTCCCCGGGTGCTTTGCGTTTTTTCAGCAGACACTAGAGTTTTCTCAGCGGACTCGCTCTTGAGCCCGATTTGCATGTTTTGCATTTTCTATCCACGGATCGGTGCCGAGCTTATGCGTGTGACTAGTGGTAGCGTCTGGCTTGAGATTCTGCATCTCTAGGTTCAGACGGTGTAGCGTTCTGATTTGTCTACGCAGAGTTACGGCCAAAACAGTGTTTTTAGGCCGGTTTTAGGACAGACCTTGCACTGTCGCGTGCGACACTTGTCGTGCGCCGCGGCAGGTATTTATGCTATGGACTTGTCATTTGTTATCTCTCTCTGCAATTGTATTCATTTTAAGGCTCTGACACTCTGTACGTGTCCCTACCCAGCCCCTTGCAGTTTTGTCTCTGACTTGTGAGTGTTGTCACACGCTGACCTAGCGCTGACGCCTTATGTTGCAGCAAGTGGTTAGGAAGGTTCTAGGAAGTTCCTCATGGTATCAGAGCAAACGAGCCACAACTCGTGCTGTGCAGCAGAAACGTAATAGAAGTGAGTGGCACCAGCGGCAGCCACCCATAACAACAACACCACATCCTGGAGGGACCCACCACGACTACATTGTTGTAGAGCGGTGGAGGTAGCAGAGACAACAGCGGCAGGTGCAAGCAACAGCGGCCGTAGCAGCAATAAGCGGCGGGAAGCACGTGCCGCGGTAGCGGCTAGGGGCAGCACCCACTACAGCAACAGCACCGGGTGGCAGCAACAGACGTGTCTGGCTACTGGTGTGTACACAAAAAAAACAACAAGAAAAAGGAGAGAAGGAGGAGAGGCGAGTCCTCGAGTGGGGTAGTTGAGTAAGGCCCGGGAAGGGGTACCCCACTCGCGTCGAGCGTCGGTGTACAAAAAAAAAAACAAAACAAAACAAAAAAGGGGTGAGTTTTGTTTTCTTATCATTTCACTTTTTAGTGTGGCTTGAGGCCACTACCGTCAGCAGACGACGGGAACCGCTGTAGCAACAGTCGCCGCGCGAGTCGCAGTAGCAGTAGCAACAGCGAAGGTGGCTTGAGGCCACAGCCGTCTGTTGACGACGGCACCCGGTGCGGCATCAGCGGCACCGAAGGCGACTTGAGGTCGCACGTTGCGATAGTTACGCCATCGTCACCGGGTGCAACATTGTAGCAGCACACTACGGTTGAGGTTGTCACCTTGACCGACGACATTGCAGCCCGTCAAAGAGACGTTGCTGCATTCGTATCCCTCTACGTGGTGCTTTGCACCACCGGGGTCGAGTGTGAGATTATCACCTACGCTCAGCTCTCGACATGAGCTGCGTAGCATGGCCATGAGCGTTATTACCGGGTGACGCTATTATTTTCGTGCTATTACTGTTGAGATAGGCAGCATGGCTGGCGCTAGTGAGGACAGCGCCCTCCTCGGTGGCACCCCCCTTGGTACGATCCTCTCCACCTCCTCCTGCAGTGGATACGTCACCGAGTGATGCCACATCGCTTACGCATGGTGATATGGCCGCCCTACACATGGAGGTCCGGAACATGCAGCTCCTTGACCACGTGACTTCCTAGTGAGCTGCCACCCCGCCGCAGGTTTTGCCTCCTACTTCATCATCATCTTCCTCCCGATCCTGCATCCCGTCCTCTGACGATGCTAGTATACCGGATCTCTCATCTACATCCATCGCCCTCCGCTCCGTCTTGGAGGCTGTCCGCATCACACCGACGGACTGACCCTCAGCCCCTCGCCGTACCGTTCGTTCTTGCACTCGTCGTGCGCGGCGGGGAGCTGCTCGTCTTGCAAGGCGTGCACAGGCAGCACCATCAGACGTGGCCGTGGGAGGAGTCTTCGGTGACGAGATCCCCTCGTCTCATGTCCACGGGTTGGTCTGCCGAGTCCCCACAGCTCCTGTCCATGTGTCAGTCGTGGGGGGGGGAGTGGTTTGTGCGCTGACGACCGCGGCGGAGCTCGGCATTGGTGAGGCGACTGCTCTACAACACAGGATGATTGAGGCAGATGACGCTACACAACAGACTCAGCTAGTGGAGAGTTCGGCAGGAGGAGACGTTTGCCCTGATGGAGACTCTTCGTCAGAGGAGGATTGGTCCGACGCTGAGTCTGAGTTTGGGATGGAGATGGTGTTTGTTGATACCTTGGCAGATGACATGACGTCGTCCGATGCAGGAGCTGTGCCTGACGGTGTGCGCGCTCTCGCGTTAGCTGGTGTGGAGACAGATGCCATGGTGCCAGGAGCAGCAGCAGGAGCAGGCGATACAGATGCTGATACTCGGCCCCCGGCAAACGCCTAGGTGGTTCGGACAGATAGTGCGATGCAACAGGAGTAGGACATGGATCACCAGGACGAGGCAGACTTCTTCTATGAGGATCAGTCGTCCGTCATGGAGTGGTCGGAGGCAGGGTCGGAGGCAGACGCAGAGGCCCAGTGCGCTGCCGTTCTTGTAGTCGCCACGTCATGAGCACGAGACGGCCCCTCGGTGAGAGCAAACATCCGCGTGTACGACATGGAGGATGCTGAGCGAGCTGCGGACCTCCGACACCTTGCTGTCCTGACCAATGTCGCTGACACCAAGGCTGTTCTAACCAAGGACACAGCTACTCTCGTCCGAGCTACAATTCCTGTACCCGAGTGCCTACGCTTCGGAGTCGATGAGTAGGAGGCAGTGGTGGCTCGGGCGGAGGCGCACGTGCAGAGTCTCATGGTCGAGCTCCGGGAGGCCAGCTGCCGTTCTTACACCGTGGATGTTCCAACACGACGGGTTGTCGAGGAGTGTATGGAGGATGCACATAGGCGTGTCGAGGCAGCCGAGTGGTCTCTACAAGATGCACGTCTGGGACAGGCGGACCTCCAGCAGCAGGTGGATGATGGGCTGCGGACCAGGGGTCATGAGGAGCACCACGGCACTGACCGCACCTTCGATGACCACGACGTCACTACGGATGCAGCTGTACCTACACATGCCAACGTCTGGCCAGCAGCTGACGACCGAGCGACAGGTGTGTCACGAGCAGCAGGTGTCTTCGCAACAGTTGTTCCTAGAGCTCTAGACGGCTTACGTGGCGACTCATTGTCTTGCGCTCCCACTCTACCAGCACGTCGTGGCCTGACGGCACTTCAGTCGACGACTAACCTAGAGGACGTCGACTTGTGCGACGAGCAGGCGCAGCTCCACTCCTTCATACGGGGTGGGACCGCGAGGCTACAGGAGGTTCTGGCTTGTGCCGACGTGCACAATATCGAGGTCCACCCTCAGGTTCATTTCGTGACTGACCGTCCACATGCCGTAGATGCAGCAAGCCGGTCAGCTGCCGCTTCGGAGCTTGTCGAGCTCCACACGCGCCTCAATGTTGCGAAGGCCGCGAGGCAATATGCAGCTCAGCAGTTGGAGGTCATACAACAGGGGATTGTTTTGGAGGAGGCCCTTAGCGCTGCACCATTCACATCAGTAGATGACGACAGTAGTGACGACTAGGACAGCGATGACGATGACAGCGACGACGCCGCTCCGGGGTGAGGCTCTGTGCGAGCACATCCCACCGGCATCGTCTTCACCCTTGCTATTGCTGTGCAGGGGTATGTGGCCATGGGGGAGCCGTGCTCCCTCCTCACGGACTGTGCTAGGAGCAGTCATCAACTTTGCTCGTACTGTCAGCCTCTGCAACCCAGGGGGAGTGTTGGTGTGTGGACTTTAGTCTGACACTCTTTTCAGGATAGCGAGGTTACTTGGGGTGTGGCACGATGCTATGGTCGAGGTTTTGCTGGTCGACACCCGCGCACCTGGTGAGTTTCACTGGTGTGATGTGGAAACCCATTGCCTCCATGTGTTATGTACGATCCATGCAAGGTTATGCTGGTCGAGACTCGCACACCTATTGAGTTCTACCGGTGTGACGTGGAGACCCATTGCCTACATGTGTTATGATCCATGCATGATGTGGTCGAGACCCGGGCATTTGGTGGGATGCACCATTTGTTGTTTTTTCTATGCCCCATGACCACAGCTATGGCTTGAGGGATAGGTTGGGCATGCATTGCTCCCTTGGAGTAAGTCCCCCAAACCTTGTTCGTGGTGCAAGTCCAAGCGAGACACCTGAAGTGTAGCGCAACGGATAGCATGTTGGACTTAGGAACAAGAGGTTGTGCGATCAAGCCTTCATGTGCACAGGAAGGTTTTTGACCTTCCTGTACAAGGGAAGCTTCTTAGACATTTCTCCATGCATGATGAGAGTAAGCCACTCAGTGGTCAGTGGATGCGCCAATTGGCGGACTGGTGAGGTGGTGAGGAGTGACCACCCCAAAAGTGCCACTACCCACACACCTTAGAAGCCACGCCTAGGACTATATGTACCAGGCTCATTCCTCATTCTAATTACACAATCTGGCCTTAGATGCTCCTCACAGAGTTGTTCAACTAAGGAAAAGCATAAAGAAGACACACGTTGGTCTAAGCCCCAGGAGTTAGTGTTTGACTAGCACCTAGTGCGAAAGTGACCAAGTGTTAAGTGGACACAGTTGCTAGCAAGTGATTGCATATGAACTGCTTAGTGTGGAACCGTGATCATGAGGGTGATATCTTCTCCTAGCTGAAATGATGGGAACGGACGGCAGGTGCTATTATGTCGGCCCTGTTTTCTAGTCCGTTTGCCTCAGGCCGGTTGACAAAGGGTTATGGGCCCACACTAACCCGTTGTAAGGCACGCTTTGCTCAACTTTGGTACTCTCTCCAAGAGCGCACATCAGCTCCATCAGCTCCATCAACTCCACCTGCTTCATCAGCCGCAACGGCTCTACTTGCACCTAGCACATAGGACCAAGGACTAGCTCTGCCCTTGGAGGCACGACCCTTCGGTCCCATCCAGGACACGCTCTGCATTTGGAGGCAAGACCCTGGGTGTGCTAGTGCGATCTGTCTTCTCTCTTTATAGGCAAACATCGGCTGGAGGGGTAAGCAACAGAACTGTACCTTTAAACCTGTAGCAGACATCAGCTAACATCAGCCTACATTAGCCTCGACGTAGCACAGACGCAGGTTGTAGAAAAGGGTACCCAAAATGGCTAGCCCATCAGGAGTAGTGGGGGCTGCCGCAGGGCAGTCCTAAAATACAACAGGGGTTGTCGCAGGGCAGTCTTCAAACTCAACAGTGGTTTTCACAGGTGAGACTACTAAAGCAACAGTGAGTGCTACCGCACTGCCGCAAGGTCTCGGATCTTTGCGAGGAATCTTGGTCTTTTAGGGGAACGATTTTCTACTCTGGAGATTGCAGTTCGAATTGGCAATGAAAGTACGCGGCTTCATCAAGCTATTGAAGGGAGAGGAGCACGTTCCTCCGGTGGGCTCACCCGAGCACGAGGCATGGATGGAACGGAATGACATTGTCATGTCCTTCCTAAGCAATGCAATTGCTAAGAAGTATGTTCCCATCATTGCTGGGTACACGCTGGCTTCCGAAGGTTACGACAAGCTCAAGCGCGTGCACTAATCCACCTCCCTCTCGAACAGATTATTCATCCTACAACGGCTGATCAATATCCGCGTGAATGAGGGGGAATTAATCCCTGAATTCCTAGAGGAGTTTGAAGTACTCCTTGGCGAGGCTTGCCAGATGAACTGGGACCTTGACAAAAACATGCAAACCATGATCCTCCTCATGGCGCTACCTGAGAGCTGGAGCCCAATGATCACCGTCATGGGTGGCTGGAAGGAGGATGACCTGACGTACACGGCAGTGTCCGAGTACGTGCAAAACGAGGCCATGCGCCGTAGCGGAAGTGAGGCTAACTTCTTAGCCTATGCCGCATGCTACGGTGGCCGTAGGAGCAAAGGCTTAGCCTCTGGTGAGAAAGGCGGAAGCGGTGGTGGCGGAGGCAACAATGGCAGCAAAGCTGCCAAGCGACAGGGCAACTGCCGCAATTGCAGCAAACCTGGGCACTGGGCAAGAGAGTGCAGGTTGCCAAAGAAGGACGATGGAAGCAGTGGGAACAAAAGCAGCAAAAAGGTGGGCAAAGAAGCGACCAACATGATGGCATAGAGCACGCCTCTGGCAAAAGGTGCGGCGCTGCTCAGGCCAGGAGCTTTCGGGCTCGACTCCGGCACCGATCATCACTCCAGCAACAAGGCTGGATTTGTCTTCATTGGCCCCACCAAGCGGCGGTTCAGATGCGCAAACGGCAGCGTTGTGAACGCAAACGGCGTGGGAGACAAGCTGGTGAGCATCAGCCTCAATGGTACGGAGAAGGATCTACGGTTACGTGATGTGGTCTACATGCCCTCCTTTGTGGAAAACCTCCTGTCCGTGTCAAAAATAATAACATGCAGTAGAAGGCGGTCATCGCCAGGAACGAGGACATCAAGGTCGTCTACGCCAACAAAGATCTCGTGGCACAGGTCCCACGGGTTGACGGGATTTAGGTACTGCAGACAACGGCATCAAAGAACTCGGAAGACGAGGGCCATGCAGGTGCGGCAGAGGCAGTGGTCTCAGCACCAACGTAGGAGAGCACAACAAGGGAAACTGAAAAAACATCCCCTGCCGCAAAGGATGAAGACACAGATCTGTGGCATAGACTCTTTGGGCACGTTGCAAACAGCACGCTACGAGTCATGCAACAAAAGCTGGTCCGCAGCATGGATGGTTGCAAGAAGGAAGCGGTTGGGTGTGGCAGCTTATGTGAACCTTGCCTCCAAGGCAAGACCAAGCAAACGCGCTTTGAGCGCAACGCTCGCCGTGCAGAATCAGCCCTTGATCTGATTCACACCGACGTGTGCGGATCCTTTTGCACGGCGTCAATCTGTGGTACAAGTATTTTCTAACCTTCATCGACGACCACAGCCGCAAGGTGTCGATCTTCTTCCTCTAAACAAAGGGAGGGGTCAGAGAAAACCTGCAAGAGTTTGTCGCCATGGTGGAGCAGCAGACAAGAAAGAAAGTCAAAGCAATGCGGAACGATAATGGTGGAGAGTATGAAGCATGCAAGGGCTGGTTGCGGAAACATGGGATCAACCACCAGCCCACAACGCCTTACACGCCGCAGAGCAATGGTGTTGCCGAACGGATGAATCAGACCATCCTCGGCATGGTGCGTAGCATGCTCTTTGATCTGAAGCTTCCACCGTAGTTCTGGGCGGAAGCGGCAAGAATGGCATGCCATCTCGTCAACCTGACTCCTGCGGCTGCTTTGGGCAGGTGCAAAAAGAACAAGGGCAAGCAACAGATGACGCCAGAAGAAGTTCGGTCAGGGAAGAAGCCGGACGCATCACATCTAAAAGTATTTGGCTGCACCGCATGGACAAAGGTTCAGGCGGGTGAGGGTGCCGGCAAGCTGGATGCAAAAACGCAAAAGTGCGTTATGGTAGGCTATGAGATGGCCCACAAGACATACCGCTTGTGGGACCTGGCAGGAAGAAGACTCATCACCAGCCGGGACGTAACCTTTGACGAAAGGAAACCAGGCAAGGAAGAGATGCTAGATCCCATGCAAGCTCCAAAACAGGGAGAGTGGTTGGTGCTATTGGAGTCAGGAGATCAAGCTCCTAAAAATTGGCAAGTGATGCCAGTGCGGCAGGCCGTGAAGAACAGTGGTGTCGCAGGGAGAGCGGCTGCACAGGCTGACGCAGCGGCGAGCTCCGACACAGAGTCGGAGACGTCCGAGGCCTTTGAAACCAGCTCGGAGGCCTGTGGCTCTTCAAAAGAAGAAAACTAAACTTCAAGGCAGCCAGCAGCATAGGAGCAATAGCATTGTGAAGATCCACCAGCAATGCAACGTCGCAGCACACGACAAAGAAAGCCAACTCCAAAGTACGACGCTGACACAAGAAGCTGACTGGACTGAGCTGGTCCTGTTTTGCTCAGGGAGAGCGCTCACTGTGGCTGAGGCGCTGGCAAGGCTAGATGCGGCTAAGTGGAAGGAGGCGGTGGACAGCGAGCTTGCGTCCATCGAAGAAAATGGCACATGGGTGCTTACGGACAGACCCACTAACGCTCACGTGGTGGGCTCAAAGTGGGTGTTCAGGTTGTAGCGGAAGCAAGACGATAGCATCGACAAGTACAAGGCAAGGGTCGTGGCGAAAGGATTCTCATAGCGTGTAGGGTCTGAGTACGATGACACCTTTGCACCAGTTGTCACGTTTGCCTCCATTAGGTCCCTGCTTGCCATCACTACCGCCAAAGATCTTGAGATCCACCACGTGGATGTGAAGACAATTTTCCTTTACGGGGAGCTCGACAAGGAGGTGCTAATGGAGGTACCGGAAGGTGTCAAAGCACCAAAGGGTAAGGTTTGCAAGCTGGTGAAGGCGTCGTACGGGCTGAAACAGGCCCCATGGATCTGGTACAAGGAGATGGACAACTTCATGGCTGAGATCTCCCTTGCACATTGTAAGAATGACCCTAGCGTCTATGTGCGCGAGGACAAACGTGGCTTGCTCCTCATGGAGTTGTACATGGATGATCTTATCATGTGTTCATCCCCGTAGAAGGCCCTCACGGACCTCAACAAAAATCTTGCTAGCAAGTTCAAGATGAAGGACATGGGACCTCTCGAGTACTACCTCGGGATTGTTGTTCACCGCAACCGCAAAGTAAGCACCATTGAGCTCAACCAGACCAAGTATATCATGGACATGCTGCGGGCTTGCTAAACCTGCGGCTGTTGCCATTTGTACTGTGCTGTTCTGGCGTTGCTACTACTACAGTTGCTACTGTGACCACAACAGCTGCAATGATGTTGTTGCGCTGCTGTCGCCTTTGTTGCTCTTGCTTTCACCTTTGCTACTCTAACTACGCTACTATTGTTGCTCTTGGTTGTTGATGCCAACGCAACTGCTTTCTTTTGTCATAGCTGTACTCTGGTACTATGAGTGCGTGCTGTCATTGCTTGTAGGAGCTACCACCGTAAGCTCCCGCTACGAGCTGCTCCTCCCTTTTGTTTTTGTCTTCGGTGATAGCCAGACAAGGTGCTTCTACCAACCGGTACTGCCTCTGCCCTTTAGCATGGTTGCTATAGCTTGTTGTTGCCAGAGCTCCTACTGCTATGGCCTTGACGACAACCATCAGTGTCACTGCTGGTGTTGCCGCCCACTTTGGCCATTACTTCGTGACGCTATTGCTGCTGACCTCGGCTGCATTGGGTCCTTGGATACGGATGTTGTGGTGACTCTCACTATTGCTACTAGTGTTGCATCCCTACAATGGTGCTCACTTAAAAAGGCCTCGTTACTCTGATACCAAAAGAAACTACTAAGAACCTTTCTAGCCTTGTTACTGCTGATGTGGTGACCCTGTTGAGTCCGCTGACGCACTAGCAAGAAATTAGGTGCAAGAGACAGATAGGGTTAAGCTAGCGAGACACAAAAAGTCTCCTAAGATCCAATAGATTAGTAATGCAGAGAGAGGTGGCAATTGACACGCTCACATCATAAATACCTGCCGTGGTGCATGACGGGTGATGCATGTGGCAGTGTCCGTTTGGCCATAACTCTGGTGCAACTACATCAAAACATAATACCATGTCAACATTAAGATGTAGAATCTCAAACCAGATGCTACGACTAAGCCTGTAAGCCAAAAGACGAGACTCGAGTACCAGACTCGCAAGTCCGAGTCCCGTGTCAGACTCCCGAGTCGAGTTTTGCGGGGACGACTTGACTCGGGAATCACAAGTCCCTCGTCCGAAGGGGGGGGGCAGCGGCCAGAAAAGTGCTGAGAGCTCCAGATCGACTCTGCACGACGACAACTTCGCAGTTCGATATTTCGAGGTCCTTACCCCCTTAACTCCTGACACCCCTTGCTCGGTACGCCGAGTGGTCCAGTTAGCCGGCTGCCCGAAGTTCTGGGCTGGCCGCTGATGCTGGGAGGGAACCCGCCCAGGGTTTCAACTCACTTTACGGCACTGTTGCCTTGCTTCACAGCCCCTCGCTTACCAGCGGGGTACTAAGACACCCGCGCCTACACTCCATGCTAAGTGTCAGCCTCCAAGCCTTACTCACAACCTCACCAGCAGCTCCGTCACCATGGCGACAGAGGAGGTGACTCCTGCTGCCTCTACTGTCAAAGGGCCAAAGAGGCTAGTCCAGGCCACAATCAACCCTAAGACACAAAAGCTCGACAAGCGCACTAAGAAGCCGTCGGTCATCTGGACCGTCTTCGAGGTCGTCATCATCCCGGGTGAGCCGCAAGAATGGTGCACCCTTTGCCCAGCCAACCGGACTGGACTGAAAGGCTCATTCGCCATGACGGACAGCCAGACTAGTTCCATGTGGAAGCACTTGAGGGTTGACCACAATGAACGCTGGAAGGAGCTGAAAGCAGCAGAGGCGCAGCAAGCCTTGGAGAAGGCAACATGACATGCTGCAGCAGTTGCTGTCGAGGTTGACCATACCAACGTAGCAGTGGTGCAAGGAGTGGCAGGTGTGGGTGTCTGCTTCAACAAGAGGTACTTTCAGACGTGCCTGTGGAAGCATGTCGTGGACAAGAACCAGTTGTTCTTGCCCATCGAGTGACACTGGCTGCGGGTTGCGTTTCTCCACTAGAACCCGTTCGCCATCGTGCCCGGGCGCATAACTCTCACCCGCCTCATAAAAAACAGGGCGACGACTTTTCGTAAGAAACTGTTCAAGATGTTTACCGTTGTGTGTACCGGTGTGTCTTTCACAACAAATGGTTGGCAGTCAGATGCCAATCATAAGTGCTTGGACATAACCGCTCACTAGATTGCAGACTGGCAGATGCAAAGTGTGGCTCTAGCTTTTCCATCGTGCTCAGATGATGCCACCGCTGCCAGCGTGTTTGACCTCTTTACAGCAGCTTTGAAGGAATGGGGGTTGTGGGGCAAGATCTACTACCTCACAGTCGACAATAACACCGGCAACGACAGTGTTGTCGACAACTTTTTGACACTGCAAAACGACACTTTCACCAAGGATGGTCACATACGGTGTATGGGGCCGTACTTTACGAAGGTGCAAGCCCGGCGGGAGGCAGAAGCGGCAGCAGAGGCAGAGAGGGCACCAAAGGCTGTAGTAGAGGCGACAGCACATGCAGAAGCTGAGGATGCATACAAGAAGAACATAAATGCAAGACGGAAGTGTAACATTTTGAGCTTCTACAAGGAGAACGAGCGGCAGTACCCTACTTTTGCGCTTTGTGTGCAAGACATGCTAGCTGTGCCTGCCACAAGCACACCAAGCGAGAGGATGTTTTCGCTTGGGGTATGTGTGGTGACAGACTTGAGGCATTCACTGTCACAAATTACCGTGCTGGATTTGCTGTGCTTAAAAACATAGATCAACGACCGAGCTCTGAAAGACTTCCCTGTGCATCCTTCCGGGCAGATTTCAGAAGAGTTAGAAGAGGTGGAGATGAAGGAGAAGGCAGCAAGACGTGCTGCTAGGAAAGCGGCAAAGGCAGCTCTGACGACGAAAGCAGAGGGAGAAACTGCAAGAGATAATGAGGGTGGACAGGAGGGTGGAGAAGAATGCGACGAGAGTGACAGTGACAGTGATGATGATGATGAGGATGAGCATGAGGGTGAGAATCGAGGAGATGACGTAAGCATTGATGACGATGTTGTTGAAATGTTATAAGTTTTTACAAAGTTTGTCAAATTTCTTTTCACTGCACTTCTCTCAAGCCTGCTTTGTTTTGGCCTGCCAAGATTTGTTACCAAGTGTCAAAGCTAAGTGCTTAATGCAAGAAAAACCAATGAAGATTACACAAAATGGTTATACGACTGTGTAAATTGTTACTTCAGCAGTTGCAAATAGCACTAGTACAACAGTGGTAGTTCCATGACCAAAGTACTACTTGCAGAACAGAGAGGAGGTGTAGGGGATATAATGCTATGTGTCTGGTGTTAGAATTGTAATGTGTAATGTGTTAAGTGTAGTGCATGGATAATCCATGCCATAGACCATTCATAATGACAAGATAAATGACAGGAATATGGACAAGTAAAGAGTGAGAAACGCATAGAACATGCTTCCTCACAAAGGTGACACGTATACTGAATGGACTCGTGAGTATACCCGCTTTGGACTTGCGAGTAATCAGCGTCAAGACTCGCGAGTTTCCGGACTCACGACTCTGGCCACGGACTCGTGAGTCCGAGTCCTCTTTGTGATGAGACTCGTGAGTCCGAGTCCTCTTTGTGATGAGACTCGCGAGTCCAAGTCCCACGCAGGACTCGGACTTGCGATCCGAGTTTTTTCCCAGGAATCGCGAGTCCGGAATCGTGAACACCCTTAGCTACGACTAGTCACATGCACATGTCCAGCACCAATCAGTGGACACAAATTTCAGAATATGCAAATCATGCTCTAGAGCCAGTCCAGTAAGAAAACTATAGCAAGTGTAGAAAAGTTGTAGAGCTTCCAAGGAAGCACCCAGGATGTTGTAACGGATGTCTAGGAGCTGATGGTGGGATACATCACCACCCATTGGTGCTCCAACGCCAGCAGAGTATGCACCATGGATCTGCACATGCATTGACACGATCGAGTGGTCACAGTAAGTTGTACACATAGACAAGGACGGCTCACATCACAACAAGGTAGTCATAATCAGCACTACAAACAGATGACAACGGCTCACATCATAACCCTTCCCCATGATGTGACTGTAGGTATGTCCATATATGGGCTAAACTGATACGAGTGCATAAAGAGATGTCGAATAGTGAACACGGACACATCCAAATATTGGCCCGGCAAAGCGCAATAGATCCAATGGCTACTCGGAATCTTCCGTGCCAGTGCCTTGGTTAGGAAGTCACGTTGCTACAAGTCCACACTGACCAGGATTACGAATATGATTTAGTGTCAAAGATATGGACAAAATGGTGCTCAAGAGTAATGTGCGTTATGCATTAATGGGACGCAGCAAAGTTCTTAGCACTGACAAGAGCACTCTAGCTGTCACTGTGTAGAATGACAAAAGGCACAAACTTAAGTAACTCACAAGGCAAGTATCACACCCACATCGCCTGAGCAGCCCGAGCCACTAATGATCCATACTATGCCTTTGAGGAGTTGCGCACAATATAGCCATGCTTGCTACTATGCCATGACACAAGAGTGGAGCAAGCAAAAAAACACATCGCCTGTTTGACTCTGCCCATCAGGATTCCATCCCAAGTCGCTGTCCGTATCGCCGTCAACCACCTTGCCTTGTGTAGGCTATGTATAGAGTTAAGTTGATCCGTCATCTTTTTTTGACAGAAAACTAAGAACTTCACCACCATCCTAGTCCATCATGACAACCTCCTATTGCGTCGCCCTTGACTGAGGCCGTGAAGGAGGCGAAGGCACTCCTCTCAACACTCTACAAGAAGAAGTAGCTTGGTCCTTTGGCTGNGTTGATCCGTCATCTTTTTTTGACAGAAAACTAAGAACTTCACCACCATCCTAGTCCATCATGACAACCTCCTATTGCGTCGCCCTTGACTGAGGCCGTGAAGGAGGCGAAGGCACTCCTCTCAACACTCTACAAGAAGAAGTAGCTTGGTCCTTTGGCTGTATTGCTTGTAATGGTGATTATGCATGAATGCTGGTAAAAAACACCGTTGCTTCACATGCCGCGTTACCTTCCACTT
Source organism: Penium margaritaceum (assembly GCA_023375785.1). Classification (NCBI taxonomy): domain Eukaryota; kingdom Viridiplantae; phylum Streptophyta; class Zygnematophyceae; order Desmidiales; family Peniaceae; genus Penium; species Penium margaritaceum. The sequence goes on along the minus strand of SZWC01003104.1, from coordinate 181,336 downwards.
GTGGAGGAGTGATTTGCTGACCTCCTTTGTGTAGTTACCACAATCTCCACCCCCCATCACACCAAACGAACAAGATTCCCTTAAGGTGGATGATCTGGCATAGCAGAGGGAGACGATGGATGGGACCCCGTACTTGTACCTCATTGTCAATCTAATGTAATTGACCATGACCACGCGGCTCGACATTGCCTTTGTCGTCAACACCCTTGCACAACTCTCACAGTATTCGCAAGCGGGAGTCATGCATGGGGTGGTTCAGATGATGCGGTACATAGTATATCGGTCAGTGTTTTTATTAGAAGTTCTCAGCAATCTTATGGTCTGAGTAGAGAGGTGGTTATCTGAGACCGTAGATGGCCTCACGCAAGTGCCAAACCTTGTTATCGACCTCAATGTCCTCCTCTAAAGTATCATTGAGGAACACATTGTTCGCAACCATCCAATTCACCTCCCACTTGTACTCAGTTGCCATGCCAAACAAAACATGAGTTGTGGTGAAATGGTGAACTTGTGCAAAGGTCCTCCAATGTCTTAAATAAAGCAGTCTGATGCACGTGTAGTGTACGATGCTGGCAATCATGTTCTATCTCCATTTCGAAGAAGATGCAATATGATTCATGATCCTTCATTCTGCACACAGACTAGAGGTGATCCTTCACCGCCTAGACAGCCTGAGGGTCAGGGGACATGATCAAGAGGTGGTCCACATAGAACAAGACAGTGAAACCAAAAAATGGTACTTGGTCGACTAAGCAGCGGTGATACCCTCTCCGCTCCAAGGTAGCGGGGATCTCCAGGTCCAAACAATGTGGAGACTGTTTCAGGCCATAGACGGCATTTCAGAGGTGCAATACAATGTCTGTGCCATCCTTGAATCCTAGAGGATGGACAAGATAGATCTATTCCTAAGACTTGCCATGAAAAAAGACATCGCTTACATCCATTTTGTGAAGCTCCCAATCATGGTGAGCCACCTGATTCAACAAAGCCTTTGTAGTGGTGTTCTTGCCAACACGGGTAAAGGTGGCATCAAAGTCCACACTGAACACTTGGGAAAGTCCCTTTGCCGCAAGACAGGTCTTGTACCATTCCATTGATCCATTGGGCCTCGCTTTCCTTTAAAACACCCAATAAGCTGATGTGACCTTGCGACCAGGCACGAGTTTCATCTTCTCATAAACCACATGCTCCTTGATGGCACCTAGCTCCTCGAGCATAGTCTCCACCTAGAGTGCAGTATCCACAATGCAACGGGCTTGTTTAAGTATGTTTGATTGATTTGGGCACATGTGTCATGGTGCCACTCGTAATGGTTATGATGAAAAATGAGGGATCTTGTAGAGGCCAAGTAGTCTCAGCAACCATGATAGCTCGGTGGAAATCATTAGTGATGAGCGGATATGCAAGCATGGTGTTAGGTTGTGCCACGACCATCGCTAGGCCAATAGTTTTGAGACTACAGGCAGTAGTAGGCTGTGTGGGATTTACGATGAAGTGGTTGGGAAGACCGCATGGGCCCACAGAAACCAGACATGAAAGTTTGACTGGCAGGCAGGGCATAGTGAGGCGCAGAATGCAAAGATCCTAGATGACCACCAAGCACGTGAATACAGAGCAACAAGACAAGGGGGCTAGAAGGGAGCTTTTGGGTCTGTAGGAGATGGGACCACCATCGACAACAAGAGCAATTGTACTGGCACCAAGAGAAATGACGTATGCGACAATGATATTGGTACAACAAGTGATGAAGCAGGTTGCGGGTGCAAAAAGTAGTGAATTAGGTGACAACAGAGACGCGGCAGGAAACAATTATGGCGATGACCAACATGTGAAAGCGGAGAATGCCGATTATGACAGAGATGCAACAATGGGAGATGAAGATGCAAAATGGGATGATGCAAGCAATGAAGCAGTACTGTCCTGTAGGGGCCCCCACTATTCCTGATGGGCCAGCCAATTGTAACTGCCCTTTTGTGCAATATGTGTCTTTGCTACGTTGAGGCCGATGTAGGCTGATGTTAGCAGATGTCTGCTACCGGTTTAACGGTGCAATTTCGTTTCTTCCCCGCCCCAGCCAAATGTTTGCCTGCAAACAAAGAGGACAGATCGTACTAGCACACTCAAGGTCTTGCCTCCACGGGCAGAGCGTGTCCTGGTTGGGACCGAAGTGTCGTGCCTCCAAGGGCAGCGCTTGTCCTTGGTCACTCTGTACTAGGTGCAAGTTCAGTTGTTGCAGTAGATGAAGTAGATGGAGCTGATGGAGTAGATGGAGTTGATGTGCGCACATGGAGAGAGAGTACGAGAGTTGAACAAAGCGTGCCTTATAACTGGTCAGTGTGGGCCCATAACCCTTTGTGAACCGGCCTTTGTTGGGCAAAGGGCCATCCGGCTCAGTTTCAAGTCTACAAGAGAAAGTTCCGGGAAACTACTAGATGCCTACCCCGATCAACGATCCGACTTCACTACTGGAAAGATCAAGTGGCAAGATGTCTACAAGCCAAGTTTCAGGCCAATCCTACAGTCGGATTGAGAGATATGAATCTTCATAATTTCCGGGGCCTTCGACCCCAAAACGTTCCGACGATGGCTCCATGCCTTAGCTTGAGAAACGAAAAAGGCAAGTGGTCCAAGGTCAAGACCTGATGGAAGAACTATCCAAAAGGTCCTAGATTCTTGGATTGCCTTGTCTGAGTGTGTTGACTAGGAAAAAGGTACCTCTATTGACTTAAAAGGTGAGGTGAGATCGTTGTAACTAGCCATGGACACATGGCAATTCTCCACGGGATTGTGGGTAACGTGACCACTAGGAGTGAAGCATGAGAGCATTCTCTAGCTCTCTTGGTTGTGTGTGACTGGTCAGCCTGATTTCTAGGCTGATTTCCTCCCTTGTGTTAGATTGTGGACTCTGGTATGTTAGCCTTAGCCTCCATGGCTAAGTAGTGTGGCTTGTGAGAGGGCTAACTTTTGCAAGCTCTAGCTCTACATGTACTCCATGATTTTGAATGATTTAACAACCATGCTTCAGCACAAGTGATGCACTTTCAGTCCTATATGCTCGCTACTTCAAGGCTCCCTCACTCCTCCAGTTCCAACGCCTGGTATCAAGGCAAGGTTATGCCAGTTTCAGCTAGCATGGGCCGTTACTTTGAGAGTGACATGTCACGGTCAAAGGCAGACAAAACTGAATAATCAACCAATGGATCTTTATGTTCACAAGAGGAGCTTTTCAACGAGCTCAATATTGCAAAGATCTAACAGCCAGATGGAGAGTTATGCTCAAAACGAGGTTGGTCAGGGCTACACTCTTCTCTCAAAGTAAGACGGTTGCCTTGTGATGACCATAAATCTCTTATTTCTTAGTCAATTTTAAAACGTAGCACATGCAAATTGAAGTATTGTCCTTAAATTTTCATTGGTGCAAAAACATCTGTAGTCCATTGGTACGTTTGGGAGAAATGCCGTTTGCAAGCTGGCTGGTGTGAGTTGGAGTAGGAGCAACAGCATATCCTATTTTCAAAAGGGCATTTCTCTCAAAATCCCCCGTTGATGACCCTCTACACTCCATCTTCTGTCAGAAAGCTTTCTGGTAGAAAGAGCAACAGAAGCAGGGATAACGCTGCTACTCAAGGGCACAGTTGAAAATAAGCAAATCTCAAAATAGCAGCAGAAGGTGTGGTAACAGCAACCCAGCCCTTCGAGAGGCTAGAAGGGCGCGCCAACTTCATGTTTTGGAAGATCCGTACCTACCTCCTTTTGGAGGAGAGGATCTTGTGGGAGGTGGAGAGCGGTGACAAGCGCGCTCCGCCTCCACAAGCAAATGGTATCACCACAGCGTAGGTGGTGGCGGGGAAGAATTCGTAGACAAGTGCAGCAGATGTAAGTTCATCTACAACTGCATCCGTGGCATATGAAGACTGGAAGAAGAAGGACACGCAAGCCTACCTGTTGCTTGTCACCACCATTTCCAACTCGCATTTTTAGTACGCAAGTAGCAAGGCTACTGCAAAAGAGGGTTGTGACGCGTTGTGCAAGAAGTATAAGAGAAAGGATCCTGAATTCTTCATGCTTTTGGAGGAGAAGATGCCGGCGTTGAAAATGCAGGGTAGCAAAGGGACGGAGGCGTACTTGGGCAAGGTAAAAAGAGCTGGCAAAGCAGCTGAAAGCAACCGCCAACCTTGTGGAAGAGACATGCTTCATCCTCCTCTTACTGAGGGGACTCCCAACGAGCTACGACATGGTGCGAGAGACGTTGGAGTGCCAGCCGAATCTCCACCTGGACTTCATCTGCACCTACTGGGTGCAGGTGGAACTACGTCGCAATGCAGCAATGGGCAATGGCAGCAGCATCAGTGAAGGAGCTTTTATGGCCATGGGCTCACGCAACCAGTAGGAAAACCAGTTTGGGTAGTAGAGAGGCAAGAAGAAAGGCAAGTGCCACTATTGCCAAAAAGAGGGGCAGTACAAGAAAGACTATTTCAAGTGCAATACGGACCATAAGGAGCAGCAGAAGCAGTAGTCATTGTCATAGCAACACAAGCTACAGCCTCCACAGCAACAGCAGTAGCAGTGACAATAGCGTCAGCAGCAACAGTAGCAGAAACAGACTGGCGTGTGCCACTTTGGCAACATGAATGTGGTCAAGGAGGTGTGCGATTGCCTCTTTTTGGCAAAGTCCGACATGTCGCAGACGGAGAAGGAAGATCTGGCGTGGTATAAGGACTCAGGGTTCACCAAGAGTCTGATGCACCACAAGAGTGGTTAACACAGCTGTTGTGAATCCCCCCCAACCTATTGCGCAGGGTGATGATTGGGTGGTGTCTGCTAAGGGGATTCGGATTATGGAGATGTGGTTGGAAGCCCCACACGGCATTGAAGTGGGAGTGTTCCATGGCATGGTGGAAAACCAGACAGACAAGAAAATCAAGGCGTTGTGCAGCGACCGCGGTGGCGAGTACCTGAGTAAGGACTTCCAGAAGTACCTTGCTGCAGCTACCACCAACGCGTAGTGGATTGCGCCATACTTGTTGTAGCAGAATGGCATAGCACAACGCGCCAACAACATAATCGTTGAGTCGGTGCTCCATGCGGTACGCGGCTTGGCTCACCTACCAGTTTTGGTCCGAAGTAGTGAGCACTGCGGTGTACATCAAGAATCGCAGTCCAATCAAGGCATTGGAGGAGATGACGCCCTACGAGGCATGGTTTGGCAAGAAGCCAAGCGTAGGCCACCTCTGTGCGTTTGGCAGCTTGGCGTACATGCACGTGCCCAAGGAGAAGCGGCAAAAGTGGGACGCGAAGAGCACGCAGATGTTGATGATCAGATACGATGTGGCCAGCAAGGCGTATAGCCTCTATGAGAGGGATACTGGACGCATCATCATCTCTAGGGATGTGGTCGTTAACAAGAGCAACGCCATCGGCACCAACATTGTTTGTGAGGAAGCAACAGAACCAGTAGCTGACAAGGCAGATACCTTTCCTAACCCAGTCTGTCCTCATCCTTCCTCTACTGTGGCAGTGGGAGAACGACTCCACTCTCCCATGTCTGATGTAGCAGATACAGCGGCCTCATTGGTAGAAGCAAAAAATGAAGATGTAGTACCACCAGCAGCAGCAGTTGTACCTGTAGCACCGTGCTTGCCGCCCGCTAACGCCCCGGCACCAGGTTGTAGGTACCGTCTCAAGATGCGCTACAAGCCTGGTAAGAACGGGCATTTTTGGATGCAGGAAAAACCAGAAAAGATGAACGTTGCAGTTGCAGCAAATTTAGATGAGCCAACATCCTACAAGGAGGCCATGGATGAACCAGGTGTAGCAAATTGGGCGCAAGCTGTAGAGTAGGAGATACAGTCGCAGCTTGACAACTGCATGTGGGAGCTGACTAAGCGGCCACTTACACGCAAGGTAATCAAGTGCAAGTGGGTGTTCAAGAAAAAGAGGGGCACATATGGTAAGTTAAGAAAGTACAAGGACAGGCTCATCGCTAAGGGTTACTCGCAACACGAGAGCATCCACTGCACTGAAACTTTTGCTCCTGTTGCAAAGTTTGCCTCTATGTGCACGCTCCTCGATTATGTAGCAGCTGAGGACTTCAATATCCACCACATGAATGTGAAGGTGGCATTCTTGAATGGTAGCTTAGAGGAGGAGATCAACATGGAGCAGCCAGAGGGTTCGTCATGGATGGCCAGGAGGACCTGGTTTGTAAGCTACAGAAGAGGCTGTATGGCCTCAAGTAACCGTTGGGTGCTTGGAACCAAAATCCGGATGCGGCGTTGTAGTCCATGGGATTCGAGTGCATCGAGTGTGACTACAACATCTTTTGAAACAGCATGGGCATGAGATCCTTATGATCATTGTCTATGTGGATGACATGCTCCTCCTTTCCAACATCATGTCTGCAGTAGAAGAATTCAAGGAGGCCATGTAGGAGCGCCTACAAATGTCTGATATCGGGGAAGCGTCATACTTCCTCGGCATCCGGATCACGCGTGACTGCAAATCAGGCTCTCTTGCTGAAGCACAATCGCCATCTCAAGGATGTCTTGTAATGCTTCGGCATAGCAGAGGCCAACCCAATCTGCACGTCGCTGGAGACACGTTAGTATCTCGTAAGCTTCAGTGGAGAAGCGGATGCAACTGAGCGGCAAAAGTACTAGAGCGCCGTTGGCAGTCTCATGTACCTGATTATGGCAACCAGGCCAGACCTTGCACAAAGTATAAGCGTAATGAGCAAGCACATGGCTAATCCCGGACCTGAGCACCACAAGGCAGTGAAGCGGATCTTCTGCTACCTTGCTAGAACCATCAACATCAGCATCACCAACAAGGGCAACAATAACATCATCATCAGCTACAGAGATGCAGATTGGACTTCAAACCCTAAGGAACGCAAGATCATCTCTGCACATGTATTCCTTGTGAATGCCTGGGTAATCAACTAGTCCACAAAGCGGCAGGTGGTTGTGGACACCTCAAACATAGGAGCTGAGTACGTGTCTATCAGCTTTGGAGCAAAAAAGGCACTTTGGTTCCAACGTCTCATGGTAGAGATGAGTGGGAGTGCGGCAGTTCCTAATCCTGTACGCATCAACAACCAGAGCGCAATCGCAATCGCCAAGAACCCCGAGCACCAAGCTCGCACCAAATGTATCGACATCGCCTATCACTTTATCAAACACATGGTACAGGAGGGTGCTAACAAGCCAGACTTTACTCCAACCAGTAAGCAGGTCGCTGATTTCTGCACCAAACCACTGACTTATGAGAAGCTACAGTTGTGCATGAAGGCATGTGGACTCAGCCCACTCTGACTGCAGCAAAGTGGGAGATTGTTGGGAAAGGGACCATGTGGCTTAGTTTAAGGTCCAAGGGAGCAAGCTGTAGGAAACTACTAGATGCCTTCTTCGATTGTCAACTTGACTTCACCATTTAAAAGACATGTGGCAATTTTTCTATAGTCCAAGATTGAGGCTGATCTAGTAGTCGGATTGAGAGATATGAATTTTCAAAATTTCCACGGTCATCGACCGCCCATGTCTAGGTGACCATGGGCGATGACTCCTTGCCTTAGCTTGAGAAGAGAAGAAAGCAAGAGGTCTAGGGTCAAGACCTGATGTGAGAAATATCCAAAAGGGTCCTAGTTTCGCGGGTTGCCTTTTCAGAGTGTGTTGACTAGGGAAAATGTACCTCTCCTTACTTTGTAGGTGATTTGAGTTCCTTGTGTGCGAGCCATGGACACATGGCGATTTGCTATGGGAGTATGGGTTCTGTGACCACTAGAAGTGAGCCATGAGAGAATTCTCTAGCTCTCTAGGTCGCGTGTGACTGGTCAACCTGATTGGTAGGCTGATTTCCTCTCTTGTGCGAGATTGTGGACTCAAGTGTATGAGCCTTAGCCTCCATGGCTAAGTGGTGTGGCTTGTGTGAGGGCTAACTTGCCCAAGCTCTAGCTCTATATGTACTCCATGATTTTGAGTGTTTAACAACCATTCTTCATGATAAGTGATGCTCTTTGAGTCCCACATGCTTGCTACTCCAAGACTCCCTCTCTCCTCTTGTTCCAACAGCCTCACGATCATGGTTCCACAATGAGCAGTTCCTGGGTTATCACTTGCTTCCAATTGTGTCCATTTCACATTTGGTCACTTTCGCGCGAGGTGCTAGTCAAAGACTCACTCTTGGGGCTTAGACTAACCTCTGTCTTGTTTATGCTATTCCTTAGTTGGACAACTCTGTGAGGAGCATCTAAGGCCAGCTTTTATTAAATAAAATGACGAATGAGCCTTGTGAATGGCTAGTGGTACTTTTGGGATGGTCACTCTACACCACCTCACCAGTCCGTAGATAGGCGCATCCACGGACCGCCAAGTGGCGCACTCTCCCCATGCATGGAATGTCTAAGAAACTTCTCCTACGTAGGAAGCTCAAAAACCTTCCCGTGCACATCAAGGCTCTATCGTAGGACCTGTTGTTCCTAAGTCCAACATGCCATCTGTTGCACTACACTTATGGTGTCTTGCTTGGACTTCCACCACAAACAAGGTTTGGAGGACTTACTCCAAGGGAGTACTGCATGGCCAACCTATCGGTCAAGCCATAGTAGAGGTCATGGAGTATATGAGAACAACAAGACCAACCAATGCTTCTTTAGTGTTTGCCTTTGGTGGACAACTCTGTGAGGATTCAAAGGTAAGAACTGAAATCAATGATAGGCAGCTAACAGGTTCTTATAGTCCTAAAGCCAGTCTCTAGCCTAGGCGTGCAGTGGCTCCTTGGATGAGCCACTTTGGGGGCAATCTAGATTGCATCATCCTCCCTGCCTACATAGCGCACCCTGTGATGGCCAAGTGGCACAAGCCACCTAGAAGGACCTTAGAATGTTATAAGATGTCTCTTAGAACCTTCCTGTATCCCTTTTGGTCACAAAGAAAATTAGTCACTGGGTTGGGATTTGACCCAGAGACCTCTCGCTCCAGAGACTAACTCTGGACTGTCTAAGCCACTGGGAGTTATCCTTGGTAGTTTTTGCGGGCTATAACATCCAGTTCAGACCAAGAGAAGTTGCTCTAAAGGAGTAGTGCATGCCTTGTCTATGTGGACCAGACTTAAGGGACTTACTCTAACGTAGCAGTGCATGCCTAATCCGCACTGTGCCTATCCAAGTATCAGCTATGGACAAGGAGCATATCATGTCAACAATTTCTCCCTTGCACCTCTCTCCATTAGCTCTGAGATATTTCCTCTCTCCAGCCGTCTTAGTCTTTGTCTCCGTTGACTGCGTTGACCATACCGATGCCTCAGGTACCTACAGAGTCCAATTTGCTGTTAAGCTCCTTTGTCATGCAATCTGCAAGCATCTTCTTGGTCTCCACATATTCTAGATCCACTATCTCCTTTGTAACGAGGTCACGTGAGTAGTGGTACCTGATGTCGATGTGCTTGGTGAGCCAAGAGATCATGTCATCTTGTGCCATTTTCATGGCACCTTTGTTGTCGATGCGGACCTCCATTGCTTTCGTCTGTCTTACTTTCATCTCAGGAAGCAACGAATGCTGCCATTGTGTCTCCTTGCATGCTTCTAAGGGACTGATTTACTCTGCCTCAATAGGAGAGGGGGAGACAAAGTCATGCTTTTAGCTTGTCTAAGAAACTGCACCATAGTTCAAGAGGCACACGAACCCCAAGGTGTAATTTGTGTCATTGATTCTTCCTCCCCAGTCGGCGTCTGTGTAGCTCACCAACCGCACCTGGTCACATCCCTCTTGGCCTCTAAAGTGGAGTCCCATGTGTCATGTCTTCTGTAGATAGTGCATGATGCGCTTGACTGCTTGCCAGTGCTATGGCCCTCGATTGGCCACAAACCTGCTCACTTTTCCCACAGCAAAGCAAACACTGGGGAGTGTATGCCATGGTAGCATGGCATACGTAAGACTGCTAACAAGAGTGGTAGGGAATATTCTCCATCTTATGCCGTCCTGCTTCCATGCTGGGGCTCATGGAGGAGGAGAGCTTGATGTACATTGTCATGGGTGTGCTGATGGATTCGCAGTCCTCCATATACTTAATGTGGTTCAATTCGATGGTGCCTGCTGCTCAATTGAGGTGGACGGCTATCCCGAGATTGAACTAAAGCGGACCCATGTCCTTCATCTTGAACCCGTTCCTGAGATCTCTTTTATGCTCGTCGACTTACAACAAGCAGATGATCAGGTCATCCAAATAAAGTGTAACAAGTATCAAGCCTTGCTCATCTTCATACACATGAATACTTGGGTCATTCAGGCATTATGTGAAGATGAGCCGAGCCATGATGCCATCCATCTCCTTGTACCTCATGCTTGGGATCTGTTGTTGGGAAAGGGGCCATCCGGCTCAGTTTCAGTTCGATAAGAGCAAGTTCAAGGAAACTACCAGATGCCTGCTCCGATTGTCAATCTCTATTTTCCATTGGAAACATCAGGTGGCAAATTGTCTACGGTACAAGTGTCAGGCCGGTCCAATGGTCGGATTGGGAGGTATGAATTCACAAATTTTTTTGGGTCATGGACCGCTGATATCTGGCTGACCATGGGTGACGGCTCCATGCCTTAGCCTCAGAAAAGAAAAAGGCAAGAGGGCTAGGGTCAAGACCTAATGGGAGAAATATCCAAAAAGGTCCTAGACTCTTCGGTTGCCTTGTCCGAGTGTGCTCCCTAGGAAAAATGTACCACTCCTTTCTTTTTGGGTGAGGTGAGATCCTTGTGTACTAGCCATGGACACATGGTGATTCTCCATGGGATTGTGGGTTATGTGACCACTAGGAGTGAGCTATGAGAGCATTTAGCTCTCATAGCTAGCTCTCTAGGTTGTGTTTAACTCATTAGCCTGATTTTTAGGCTGATTCGCTCTCTTGTGTGAGATTGTAGACTCTAGTGTGTGAGCCTTAGCCTCCATGGCTAAGTGGTGTGGTTTGTGAGAGAGCTAACTTGCCCAGGCTCTAGATCTATATGTACTCCATCATTTTCAGTGATTCAATAACCATTCTTTAGCACAAGTGATGCCCTTTCAGTCACACATGCTCGCTGCTCCAAGGCTCCCTCTCTCCTCCAGTTCCAACACTTGGTATCAGAGCAAGGTTCTTCCAGTTTTAGCGAGCACAGGTCATCACTTTGAGAGTGACGGGTCAGGGTCAAAGATTGACTAAATTTGACGATTGACAAATGGATCTTTAAGTTAGCAAGACAGGCTTTCTAACAAGCCCAAGATTTCAAAGATCTTACTATTAGATTCAGAGTTATGCTCAACGAGTTCGGAAATGGCTACACTCTTCTCTCTGAGTAAGATTGTCGCCTTGAAATGACCATAACTCTAACGTTTCTTTGTCAAATTTACAAAGTAGCGCATGCAAATTGAATGATTTTTCATAAGCCTTTCATTGGTGTGAAAATATTTGCATTCTTTTGGGACATTTGGGAGAAACACTGTTTACAAGCTGGCCAGTCTGAGCTGGAGTAGGAGTAGCAACATACCATGTTTTCAAAACGGCATATCTCTTCAAATCCCATATTGATGGCCCTATTTAATGGGACGAGCGGAAAAGTTTTGAGCTGAATTTTTGAGTGATGGGCTCAGTTTTTTCAAATTCAGAGTTTGCTGGCTTCTACAGTCCATTTGTTGTCAAACAGTTTTTTGGCACAAGCAGGAGCAGAAGTAGGGGTAGCGCCGCCACTCAAGGGCAGCGTTGAGCATCACTAAAGCTCAGAATGGGAGCAACAGGCGTGGTAGCATCAGCCCTGTCTTTAGAGAGGCTAGAAGGGCGCACTGTACCCACCTCCTTTTGGAGGAGAGGGGCTTGTGGGAGGTGGTGAGCAGCAACGAGCGCGCTCCACCTCTAGAGACAAAAGGCATCACTACAGCGCAGGTGGTGTCCGAGAAGACGCCACAAAAAGGTGTAGCAGATGCAAGTTCATCTACAACTAGAGCAGTGGCGTATGAGGAGTGGAAGAAGAAGGACAGGCAAGCCTACAAGCTGCTTGTCAACACCATCTCCAATCCGCATCTTTAGTACGTGAGTGACAAGGCTAATGCAAAAGAGGGGTGGAAGGCGTTGTGCAAGAAGTATGAGAGCAAACATTTTTTATTCCTCATGCTTTTGGAGGAGAAGATGATGGTGTTGAAAATGTACGGTGGCAAAGGGATGGAGGCATACGTGGACAGGGCAAAAGAGCTTACAAAGTAGCTAAACGTGGCCGGTACTCCTGTGGAAGAGATGCGCTTCATTCTCCTCTTGCTGAGAGCACTCCCAAGGAGCTACGACACGGTGAGAGAAACATTGGAGTTCCAGCCGGCTCTCAACCTAGACTTCATCTACAAGCACCTGGTGCAGGTGGAACTTTGTCCCGATGGAGCAAAGTACAATGGCGGGAAAAGGTGTGAAGCAGCTATATGCCCATGGGCTCACGCAACCATCAGCAGCAGCAATCTGGGCAGCAGAGAGGCAAGAAGAAAAGCAAGTGCCACTATTGCCAGAAAGAGGGGCACTTCAAGAAATACTCTTTTAAGCTCAAGAGGGACCAATAGCAGTTGACGTAACAGTAGTCCTCGCAATAGGAACAGAAGCAGCAGCCTCCACAACAGCTGTAACAGCAATCACAACAATGTCAGTAGCAATAGCAGCATAACCACACTGGCGCAGGCGACTTTGGCAACATGAACGTGGCCAAGGAGGTGTGCCACCGTCTCTTGATGGCGATGTCTGACATGTCGCAGATGGAGAAGGCAGATTTGGCATGGTACAAGGACTCAGGGTGTACCAAGAGTCTGACGCACCACTAGGAGTGGTTTACATAGCTCCTCTCAACCCCCTCTACCTATTGCTTTGGGTGATGATTGGGTGGTGTATGATGAGGGGATGGGGATTGTGAAGATGTGGTTGGAGACCAAGCGTGGCATTGAAGTGGGAGTGTTCCATGGTGTGCTAAATGTACCTGCTGCTGCGTTCAACCTTCTCTCATTCTCCTACCTCACCAAGATAGGATAGTGAGTCGTCTTTGACGATGACTATGGGTACATCCTCCACAAAGGAATGGGAGAGGAGTTGGCCAGGTCGGTGAAGGAAGGCCACATGTACCGCCTGTTGGGGGCAACCAAGATCCTGGGTCAGAAGAGTCTTGCAGTAGTGGTGCATGCAACAGATGGCAAAATCTGGCATGCCCACTAGGCCACATCGGCATGCACGTCTTGCAGCAGCTTCAAACAAAGCAGATAGTGGGTGACTTGATCACCGTATCCAACTTTCAGCAACAGCAGTGCATCGATTCTTTGGAGGGGAAGAAGCATCGTGAGGTGTTATTTGGAGCAAGGGAGCGCGCAAAGGAGGTACTGGAGCTGGTCCACACAGACTTGTGTGGCCCGATACAGATTTAGAGCTTTGGAGGCTCTGGGTATTTTCAAACCTTCATTGATGATTTTAGCCGTTACACTACTGTGTAGTTCCTTTCCTCCAAGGACCAGTGCTTTGACAAGTTCAAGGCGTTTAAGGCAGTCGTAGAGAACCAGAAAGGCAAGAAAATCAAAGTATTATGCATCGACCGCGGTCGCGAGTACCTGAGCAAGGACTTTTAAGACTACCTTGTAGCATCTGGCATCAAGGCGCAGTGGACCGCGCCATACTTGCTACAGCAAAATGGCATAGGAAAACGTGCCAACCACAGAATCGTTGAGTTGGCATGCTCCATACTGCACACGGCTCGGCTCATCGACGACTTCTGGGCCGAAGTAGTGAGCAGTGCAGTGTACATCAAGAACCGCAGTCCAACGAAGGCATTGGAGCAGGTTATGCCGTATGATGCATGGCTTGGCAAGAAGCCGAGCGTGGGCCACCTCTGTGCGTTTGGCAGCTTGGCGCACATGTACGTATCCAAAGAAAAGCCTTAGAAGTGGGATGCAAAGAGCACGCAGATGCTGATGATCGGCTATGATGTGGCCACCAAGGCGTATCGCCTCTATGAGACGGATACTGGCCACGTCATCATCTCTAGGGATGTGGTCTTCAACGAGAGCAACGTCATCGGCACCAACATTGTTTTGTGAGGAAGCAAAAGAACCAGCAGCTCACGAGGCAATGGGAGTAGCTACCTTTCCTGACCTAGTCTCTCCTGACCCTTCCTCTAGTATAACAGTGAAAGAACCACTCCACTCTCCCATGTCTGATGTAGCAGATACTGTAGCCTGATTGGCAAAAGCAGAAGGAGATACATTACCACCAACAGCAGCAGTTGTACCTGCAACACTACGCCAGCCTCTCGCTAACACCTCGGCACCAGGTCGTAGGTACCCTCTCAAGGTACGCTACAAGCCTGGTGACTGTGGACATTTATGGATGTTGCAAAAACCAAAACAGATGTATGTCGCTATTGCACTAGATTCAGATGAGCCCACGTCCTACAAGTAGGCAATGGGTGCACTAGATAAAGCAGATTGGGCGCAAGCTGTGCAGCATGAGATACAGTCGCAGCTCGACAATGGCACATGGGAAGTGATGAAGCGACCACCTGGACACAAGCTAATCAAGTGGAAGAGGGTGTTCAAAAAGAAATGGGGCGCACATGGCAACCTTGAAAAGTACAAGGCGAGGCTCGTCGCCAAGGGCTACTCGTAGCAAGAGGGGGCATCGACTACACTGAAACCTTTGCTCCTATTGCAAACTTTGCCACTACGCACATGCTCATCTCTTATGCAGTAGCTGAGGACTTTGAGATCCACCACATGGACGTCAAGACGACATTCTTGAATGGTGACTTGCAGAAGGAAATCTACATGGAACAGCCAGAGGGATTCTCCATGGATGGCCAAGAGCACCTGGTTTGTAAGTTGTAGAAGTCGATGTATGGCCTCAAGCAAGCATCGCGTGCTTGGAACCAAAAGTTGGATGCAGCGCTTTAGTGCATGGAGTTCGAGCACAGCGAGTGTGACTACAACGTCTCTTGCTGGCAGCATTCGCATGAGATTTTCATGGTCATTGTCTATGTGGATGACAAGCTTCTTCTTTCCAACACCATGTCTGCACTTGAGAACTTCAAGAAGGCCGTGCAAAAGCACTTCCACATGTCTGATCTTAGGGAGGCGTCATACTTCCTCGGCATCGAGACCACGCATGACTGCAAATCATGCTCTCTCTTGCTGTATTAGAGTCAGTATGTCAAGGATGTCTTGTAGCGGTTCGGCATGGCCGAGGCCAAACCCATCAGTACGCCGCTGGAGGCAGGGTAGTACCTCGTGAGCTTTAATGGAGAAGCACATGCAGCTGAGTGGCTGAAGTACTAGAGTACTGTTGGAAGTCCCTTGTACTTGATGGTGGCATTCAAACCAGACTTTGCATAGGTTGTGAGCGCTGTGAGCTAGCTCATGGCTATTCCCGGACCTGAGCACCAGAAGGTAGTTAAGCGGATCTTCCGTTACCTTGCTAGATCCATCAACACCCGGATCACCTTGAATAGCAACTATAGTAGCATCATCGACTACACAGACGCAGATTGGGATTCAAACGTTGAGAACCGCAAGTCCATCTCTGGACATGTGTTTCTTTTGAATGGCGCGGTCATTAGCCGGTGCAGTAAGCAACAAGTGGTCGTGGCCACCTCAAGCACGGAAGCTGAGTACTTTTCTCTCAACTTAGGAGCCAAAGAAGCAGTTTGTTTTCAACGTCTCATGCTGGAGATGACTGGGAGTGCAGCAGTTTCAGTTCCCATGCGCGTCGACAACCAGAGTGCAATCGCACTCGCAAAGAACCCCGAGCACAATGCTTGCACCAAACATATCGACATCGCCTATTACTTTATCAGATTCATGGTGCAGGAGGGTGCTATTAAGCTGGAGTTTACTCAAACCATAAATCAGGTCATTGATTTCTGCTCCAAGCCAGTGACTTGTGAGAAGTTGTAGTTCTGCATGAAGGCATGTGGACTCAGCCGACCCTCACTGTGGCAAAGTGGGAGATTGGTGGGACAAGGGCCATCCGGCTCAGTTTCAGGTCCACAAGAGCAGTTTTTGGGAAACTACCAGATGCCTTCTTGTCAATATGACTTCATCATTGGAAAGATTAAGTGGCAAGTTATCTACGGTCCAAGTTTCAAGTCCATCCAACGATCGGATTCAGGGATATGACTTTTTTAAGTTTTTGGGGTCATAGATCGCCGATATCTGGGTGACAATGGGTAACGGCTCCATGCCTTAGCCTGAGAAAAGGAAAAGGTAAGAGGTCCAGGGTCAAGACCTGATGGGGAAAATATCCAAAAAGGTCCTAGATTATTGTGTTGTCTTTTCAGAGTGTGCTGACTTGGAAAAAAGTACCTCTCCTTACTTTTTGGGTGAGGTGAGATCCTTGTGTACTAGCCATGGACACATGACAACTCTGTATGGGATTCTCGGTTATGTGACTACTAGACGTGAGCCATGAGAGCATATTCTAGCTCTCTAGGTCGTGTGTGACTGGTCAGGCGGATTGGTAGGCTGATTTCCTCTCTTGTGTGAGATTGTGGACTCTAGTGTTCGAGCCTTAGCCTCCATGGCTAAGTGGTGTAGCTTGTGAGAGGGCTAACTTGCCCAAGCTCTAGCTCTATATGTACTCCATGATTTTGAGTGTTTGACAACCATTCTTCATCACATGTGATGCCCTTTGAGTCCCACATGCTCGCTACTCTAAGGCTCCCTCTCTCCTCTTGTTCCAACAACCTCAGGATCACAGTTCCACACTGAGCAGTTCCTGGGTTATCGCTTGCTGGAAACTGTGTCCACTTAAGATTTGGTCACTTTCACGCGAGGTGCTAGTCAAAGACTCACTCTTGGGGCTTAGACAAACCTGTGTCTTGTTTATACTGTTCCTTAGTTGGACAATCCTGTGAGGAGTATTTAAGGCCAGATTTTGTTTATTCAAATGAGGAATGAGCGTCGTGAATGGGTTGTGGTACTTTTGGGATGGTCACTCCACACCACTTCACCGAGCGCTGATTGATGGATCCACTGACCACAAAGTGGCGCACTCTACCCATGCATGGAAAAATGTCTAAGAAACTTCTCCTACGCAGGAAGCTCAAAAACTGTCCTGCGCATATCAAGGCTCGATCGTAGGACCTGTTGTACCTAAGTCCAACATGCTATCTGTTGCACTAAACTTGGAATCTTCCTTGGACTTCCACCACAAACAAGGTTTGGAGGACTTACTCCAGGGAAGTAGTGCTTGGCCAACCTATCTGTCAAGCTATAGTAAATGTCATGGAGTATAGAAGAGCATCAAGACCAACCAATGCTTCTTCAGTGTTTGCCTTTGGTGGACAACTCTTTGAGGAGTCTCAAAGGTAAGAAATGTAATCAATGACATGCAAATGATAGGTTTTTATAGTGCTTGAGCCAGTCTCTAGCATAGGCGCGTAATGGCTCTTTAAATGAGCCACGTTGAGGGCAATCTAGATTGCATCATCCTCCCTGCTTACATGGCGCACCTTGTGACGGCCAAGTGGCACAAGCCACCAGGAAGGACCTTGGAATGTTCTAAGATGTCTCTTAGAACCTTCTCGTCCCCCTTTTGGTGACAAAGAGAATTAGTCACTGGGTTGGGATTTGACCCAGAGACTCCTCACTCCAGAGACTAACGCTGAATGTCTAAGCCACAACACTGTTTGCTAGGTAGTGTTTAGGTAGGTAGTGTTTGCTGGCTAAACTATCAAGTTTAGACCAAGAGAAGTTGCTCTAAAGGAGTAGTGCATGCATTGTCTATTTGGAGCAGACTTATGGGACTTACTCTAATTTAGCAGTATATGCCTAATCCGTCCTATGCCTATCCAAGTGTCAGCTATGGACAAGGAGCATATCAGGTCAATAAACTCTCCCTTGCACCTCTCTCCATTAGCTCTGAAATATCTCCTCTCCCCATCTGTCTTGGATTTAGTCTCCGTCGAATGCATTGACCGTACTGATGCCTCAGGTACCTACAGAGTCCAATCTGCTGTTATGCGCCTTTGTCATGCAATCTGGGAACATCTTCTTAGTCTCCACGTATTCTAGATCCACTATCTCCTTTGTGACCAGGTCACGTGAGTAGTGGTACCTTATGTCGATGTCCTTGGTCCGCTAGGAGAAGACGTCATCTTATGCCATTTTCATGACACTCTTGTTGTCGATGCGGACCTCCGTTGCTTTTGTGTGCGATACTTTCATCTCAGCAAGCAACCAATGTAGCCACTATGTCTCCTTGCATGCTTTTGAGAGAGTGATTTACTCTGCCTCAGTGGTAGAGAAGGAGATAAAGTCATGTTGTCAGCTTGTCCAAGAAACTACACCACAGTTCAAGAGGCACACGAACCTCGAGGTCGAATTTCTGTCATCGATTATTCCTCCCTAGTTGACGTCTGTGTAGCTCACCAGGTGCAACGGGTCAGATCCCTCTTGGCCTCAAAACTGGAGTCCCATGTGTCGTATCTTCTGTAGATAGCGCATGATGCGCTTGACTCCTTTCCATTGCTGTGGCCCTCGCTTGGCCACAAACCTGCTCACTTGTCCCACAGCATAGAAAACGTCAGGGTGTGTATGCCATGGTAGCATGGCATACATGAGGCTGCCAACAACACAGTGGTGGGGAATGTTCTCCATCTCATGCCGTTTTGCTTCCATGCTGGGGCTAATGGAGGAGGAGAGCTTGATGTCTGTTGTCATGGGTGTGCTGATGGACTTGTAGTCCTCCATGTTGTAGTGCTTGGGGACCTCCATGATGTACTTAGTCTGGTTGAGCGTGATGGTGCCTGTTGCTACATTGAGGTGGACGGCTATCCCGAGATTGAAGTCGAGCGGACCCATGTCCTTCATTTTGAACGTGTTGCTGAGATCTATCTTCTGCTCGTCGAATTACGACAAGTAGATGATCGGGACATCCACGTACAGTGCAACTAGCATCAAGTCTTGCTCATCTTTGTACACATGGACACTCGGGTCATTCAGGAAGTATGTGAAGATGAGCCCAGCCATGAAGCTGTCCATCTCCTTGTACCTCATCCTTGGGACCTGTTGTTGAGAAAGGGGCCATCCGGCTAAGTTCCAGGTCCATAAGAGCAAGTTTAAGGAAACTACAAGATTCCTGCTCTGGTCATCAATCTCTCTTCTTCATTAGAAAGAGTAGGTGGCTAATTGTCTGCGGTCCTATTTTCACGCCGATCCAACGGTCGGATTGGGAGATATGAATTTTCGAAGTTTTATGGGTCATGGATCGCTCATATCTGGCTGACCATGGGTGACGTCTCCATGCCTTAGCCTGAGAAAAGAAAAAGGGCAAGAGCTCCAGGGCCAGGACCTAATGGGAGAAATATCCAAAAAGATCCTCGATTCTTGGATTGCCTTTTCAGAGTGTGCTGACTAGGAAAAGAGTACCTCTTCTTATGTTTTGAGTGAAAAGAGATCCTTGTGTACTAGCCATGGACACATGGTGGTTTTCCATGGGATTAGGGGTTATGTAACCACTAGGAGTGAGCTATGAGAGCATTCCCTAGCTCTCTAGGTTGTGTGTAACTGGTCAGCCTGATTGTTAGGCTGATGTCCTCTCTTGTGTGAGATTCTGGACTCTAGTGTATGGGCCTTAGCATCCATGGCTAAGTGGCGTGGCTTGTGAGAGGGCTAACTTGCACAAGCTCTAGATCTATATGTACTCCATTTTTTTGAGTTTTTAAACAAAAATTCTTTAGCACGCGGTATGCCATTTTAGTTACACATGCTAGCTGCTCCAAGGCTCCCTCTCTCCTCCAGTTCCAACACTTGGTATCACAACAAGGTTCTTCATATATCGCCGAGCAAAGGCCATCACTTTTAGAGTGACGGGATAGGGTCAAAGATTGACCAAATTTGAAAATCCACCAATGGATCTTGAATTTAGCAAGAAAGGCTTTCTAACGAGCCCAGGATTGCGAAGATCTAAATGTTGGATTGAGAGTTATGCTCAACGAGGTTGGCAATGGCTACCTTCGTCTCTCTAAGTAAGACTGTCGCCTTGTGATGACCACAACTCTCGTTTCTTTGTCAAGTTTAAAAACTAGCGCATGCAAATTTCATGATTTTTTCTAACCTTTCCATTGGTGTGATAATATTTGCATTCTATTGGTACATTTGAGAGAAACATTGTTTACAAGCTGGCTGGTCTGAGCTGGAGTAGGAGCAACATCATACCCTGTTTTCAAAAGGGCATATCTATTAAAATCCCCTGTTGATGACCCTATTTTATGGGTCGATCTGAAAGGTTTTGAGCTGAGTTTTTGAGTGGTGTACTTTGGTTTTCCATGTTCCCAGTCTGCTAGCTACTACAATCCATTCGCTGTCAGCCAGATTTATGGCACAAGCAGGAGTACAAGTAGGGATAGCGCCGCCACTCAAGGGCAGCGTTAAGCATCACCAAAGCTCAGAATGGTAGTAGTAGGTATCAGGATGGATCCGCGTGGTGCGGTCCCAACGTTGGTCTGATAGGCTCTATTGGTTCACGTCTTCTGTTTTGGGCAAATCTGAGACTAAGCGTGAGCTTTTTGGTTGCCTTACGTTGTGAGGAGGAATCTAGAGACAATAATTTTGCGAAGGGAAAACCATCGTTTTTTGTTAGTTTTTGAGCATGGAAATCACATTAATTTATAGGGATAGTTATGTGCTGTCCAACGTACTAAACCATGCGCGATTCGGCCAAGCGTAGCCTAAGTTGTGCTTGCCGAAGCGCAGGTCTCACCCACCATAGAAGCCTAACGCCGCCACTCCCTGTGGCACCTTCCTTCACGTGCGAAGCGCCTTTCCCAAGGCGCATATCCCATTGCACATGGTATGGGGGTACCGTGCACTGTTTCCACGCATCCTCCTCACTTTTAGGTCGCGTTTGGTGATGGGATGTGACGAGGTTCAAAATCTGTCCGTGGACCTGCAGTCAGAATTTTGACGAAGTCCCCGAGTAACAAAGCATACTACTAAGTTTCGGACGTCAAGCCAGGCTTTTGGCTAAGTCCCTCAATAACAACCTGCACTACTGGATCCAGTGGATGATCCGCCGAATCAGGTGGATCATCCACCGGACGCCTCGGCAGGCCTATTGGAGCAATTTCTCCAGATGGTAATTTTGTTTCTCGGTCCAGTCCATTATCAACCGGATTTCGAATCGCAGCCGGCTCCCAGAGCCGCTATGCATACCCCAACTTTGGAAGGCAATATCTCCCTCGATACTTGTTCGATTCCAGCAAAACAACTTCCACCGGATTCAGCAACTTGTCAACTTCATGGGAGAATCCTTCATTGTAGGATCCGCGGAATCCTTGAGTCGCCAGATCCGTCGGAGTGGCGTGAACACTTTCTGGCGGCTCGTCGGCGCCTCCCGGAGCCGCACTTGGGCATTCGGAGGTTTACTTTTTCAGCACTAGGCGTGGTAACAACAGCCCAGCCTTTAGAGAGGCTGGAAGGGCATGCCGTACCCGCCTCCTTTTGGAGGAGAGGGGCTTGTGGGAGGTGGTGAGCGGCAAGGAGCGTGCTCCGCCTATAGAAGCAAAATGCATCACCGCTGCATAGGTGGTGGCGGACAAGACGCCGCAGAAAGGTGTAGCAGAAGCAAGTTCATCTATAACTGTAGGAGCTGCATATGAGGAGTAGAAGAAGAAGGAAAAGAAGGTCTGCAGGCTGCTTGTTAACACCATCTCCAATCCGCATCTTCAGTACGTGAGTGACAAGGCTACTGCAAATGAGGGGTGGATCGCGTTGTGCAAGAAGTATGAGAGCAAGGATCCTTCATTCCTCATGCTTTTGAAGGAGAAGATGATGGCGTCGAAAATGCAGGGTGGCAAAGGGATGGAGGCATACTTGGACGGGGCAAAAGAGCTTGCGAGTAATCCTTTGGAAGAGGCGCACTTCATCCTCCTCTTGCTTAGGGTACTCCCAACGAGCTACGATGCGGTGCAAGAAATATTGGAGTGCCTGTCGATTCAACATGGACTTCATCTACAAGCACCAGGTGCAGGTGGAACTTTGCTGCAATGTAGCAAAGCGTAATGGCGGCAGTAGGAGTGAAGCGGCTTTATGGCCATGGGCTCAGGCAACCATCACCAGCAGCAATTTGGGCTGCAGAGAGGCAAGAAGAAAAGCAAGTGCCACTATTGCCTGAAAGAGGGGCACTACAAGGAGTGTCTAAAGCTCAGGAGGGACCAATAGGAGCAGAAGAAGTAGTAGTCATCGCAAGAGTAACAAAAGGAGCAGCCTCCACAGCACAACAACATCGGTCACAACAGTGTTAGTAACAATAGCAACATAACCAGACTGGCGTGTACCTTGGGTAACATGAACGTGGCCAAGGAGGTGTGTGACCGCCTCTTCATGGTCATGTCCAACATGTTGCACATGAAAAAGGCAGATCTAACGTGGTACTAGGACTCAAAGTGCACCAAGAGTCTGACGCACCGGAAGGAGTAGTTTACGTAGCTGCTCTCAACCCCCCTGACCTATTGCTTTGGGTGATGATCGAGTGGTGTATGCTGAAGCTCACGAGGTACTGCCGCGTCTCCAACAGCGTGCCGGTGGGTTTTGCCTCTGCCATGCCGAACCGTTGCAAGACATCCTTGATGAGGTGGCTCTACTGCAGTGAGAGAGAGAGAGCATGATTTATGGTCACGCGTGATCTGGATTCCGACAAAGTATGATGCCTCCCCGAGATCAGACATCTAGAAGCGCTCCTGCATGGCCTCCTTGAACTCGTGCAGTGAAGACATGCTGTTGGAAAGGAGGAGCATGTCATCCACATAGACGATGATGATGAGCACCTCATGACCATGCTGCCAACGATAGACGCTATAGTCACACTCACTGCGCTAAGACCCCATGCACTGCAACGTCGCATCCAACGTCTGGTTCCAAGAACGCGATGCTTGCTTGAGGCCATACAGCGACTTTTGCAGCTTGCAAACCAGGTGCTCCTGGCCATCCATCATGAACGCCTCCGGCTGCTCCATGTGAATCTCCTCCTCCAGGTTATTGTTCACGAACGCTGTCTTGACATCCATGTGGTGGACCTCAAAGTCCTCTGCTGCTACATAGGAAAAGAGCGTACATACAGAGGCAAAGTTTGCAACAGGAGCAAAGGTTTCCGTGTAGTCAATGCCTTCCTGCTGCGAGTAGCCCTTGGCGACCAGCCTTGCATTGCACTTTTCCAGGTTGCCATCTGCTCCCCGCTTCTTCTTGAACGCCCACTTGCACTTGATTACCTTACGTCAAGGTGGACGCTCAATCAGCTCCCTCGTACCGTTGTGGAGCTGCAACTGTATCTCTTGCTGCACAGCTTGCGCCCAATGTGTTGCATCTGGTGATGCCATGGCCTCTTTGTACGACGTGAGCTCATAAGAGTCTGCTGCAACTGCGACGTTTATCTGGTCTGGTTTCTAGAGCATCCAGAAATGCATGCGCTCACTAGGCTTGTAGCGCACCCTCAGAGGGTACCTCCGACCTGGTGCTGGAGCGTTGGCAGGCGGCTGACGCGGTGCTGCCGGTAAAGCTGCTCCTGTTGATGGTGGTCCATCTTCTTCCTCTGCTTCTGCCGATGAGGCCGTTGTATCTGCTACATCAGACATGGGAGAGTAGACTGGTTCTCCCATTGTCACAGTGGAGGAAAGAGTAGGAGAGACTGGGTCAGGAAGGATATCTGGTCCCACTACCTCGTCAGCTGCTGCTTCTGCTACCTCTTCAGAGACAATGTTGGTACCGATGACGTTGCTCTCGTTGAAGACGACATCCTTGGAGATGATGACGTGGCCTGTATCCCTCTCGTAGAGGCGATATGCCTTGCTTGCCACGTCGTAGCCAATCATCAGCATCTATGCGCTCTTTGCGTCCCACTTTTGCGGCTTCTCCTTTTGCACGTGCATGTGCGTCAAGCTGCCAAACGCGCAAAGATGACCCACGCTCGGCTTCTTGCCAAACCACGCCTCGTATAGCGTCATTTGCTCCAGGGCCTTGGTTGGACTGCGGTTCTTGATGTAAGCCGGAGTGCTTACTGCTTCCGCCCAAAAGTCGTAGGTGAGCGGAGTTGTGTGCAACATGAAGTGCACCGACTCAACGATGGTGCGGTTGGCACGTTCTGCTACGCCGTTCTGCTGCGGCGAGTATGGCAGGGTGCGCTGCGCCTTGATGCCTGCTGCTGCGAGGTAGCCCTGTAACTCCTTGCTCGGGTGCTCTCCACCGCGGTCGGTACGTAGCGCCTTGATTTTCTTGCCAGTCTGGTTCTCCACCATGGCCTTGAACTCCTTGAACCTGTCAAAGCACTGGTCCTTGGAGGAAAGGAAGTACACAGTAGTGTAATGGCTGAAATCATCAATGAAGGTGAGAAAACACCTAGAGCCTCCAAAGCTCTGGGTCTACATCAGGACACCCAAGTCTGTGTGGACCAGCTCCAGTACCTCCTTTGCGCGCTCTCCTGCTCCAGAGAACGCCTTGCAATGCTGCTTCCCCTCCAAACAGCCGATGCACATCTGTTGCTCGAAGTTAGTGATGGTGGGCAAGTCATGTACCATGAGCTTCGTTTGAAGTTGCATGAAGGCGCGCATGCCGATGAAGCCGTAGCACGCATGCCAGATTTTGCCATCTGTGGCCTGCACCAGTGCTGCAAGGCTCGGCTCGTGCGGGATCTTGGTCACCCCCAGTAGGCGGTGCATATCGCCTTCTTTCATCGACCCCGCCAACTCATCTCTCGTTTCCTTGTGGAGGATGTAGCCATAGTCATCGTCAAAGACGACGCGTAGTCATGTGTTGGTGAGAGAGGACACTGAGAGAATGTTGAACGCAGCATCAGGCACATACAGCACGCCATGGAACACTCCCACTTCAATGCCACGCGGGGTCTTCAACCACATCTCTACAATCTCAATCCCCTCAGCATACACCACCCGATCATCACCCAAAGCAATCAGACGGGGGGGGGGGGG